>LR750535.1:26068-91768 GCA_902729485.2 Mus minutoides
TTCCTGAACAAAACAGCAAAGGCTTGTGCTGTAAGATCAAGAATTGACAAATGGGACCTCATAAAGTTGCAAAGCTTCTGTAAGACAAAAGATATTGTCAACAGGACAAAAGGGCCACCAACGGACTGGGAAAGGATCTTTACCAATCCTAAATCAGATAGGGGACTGATATCCAATATATATAAAGAACTCAAGAAAGAGAATCTTAAAGAGTGTGTTTTCTTGTGACTGGGATATCACTACAAAGAAGAATGAGGCTGTATTCTATCATTCAGCCAATGGTCAGATTTGTTCTTGAGCAGTACATATTGTATCAATATCTATCACTAGTGCATACTATTGACCATAGGTCAGATCCTGATTAGGTTATAGTCTTCAAGATGGAGATTTATCACAGAGTAAAGTGCTCTTCCTCTCCACTTATGGCACCTAGAAAACAAACAAACAAATATAATCTTCAATTACTTACTATTACATATAAAAAAATTTGATAGCACATTGTGATGCTTTAAATGAAAATGTCCCCCCTCATCAATTCATGTATTTGAATATTTTGTCTCCAGTTGGGGATTAGGAGGTATGACCTTTTTAGGGGACCTGTGTTACTCTGGTGAGTCTTTAGGTTTCAAAAGTCTCACATCATTCCCAATTTGCTCTCTTTGCTTTACACTTGTGCATCTAGCTGAGGTCTCTCAGCTACTTGTCTAGCAGTAGACCTGCCTGCCTACTGCAGTACTCCCTCCCATGATGGTCATGAATTTTAACCCTATGAAACTGTAAGTCTGTAATAAAGTCTCTTGTATTAATTGCTTTGGTTGTGGTGTCTGTTAATCCCACAGATGTGAGGAGGACCACCTATACAAATCATGGCTGAACTCATTAAATCAAGCTTCGTTCCTGTATATGAGCTGTCACTCCCTATTGCAGGTTTCAAGAGATCAGTATTGAACATAGGAAAGATAAGTTTTTTATAGCTGAAGAGTAGGGATTCACAAATAAGGGTTTGTCAAGCAAATAAGCAGAAGTCACAGAGGCTGAACATAAGCTTAACAAGTTGGTCATAACAACCTTCTGAAACAAAGACATGGTTTCAAGGTGATCATAACAACCTCTTGAAACAAAAATCATGGTTGGCATTTCCTGAGATAGTACAGAATCATTTGTAGTAAAGTTTATAGTTGGGGCATAGTCAAATCCTTGAGAAACATCTTTAAATATAAACAGGAATGAACCTAGTTTGTCTATATTTTAAGATTAGTTTCAATCCCAACATAGAGTCAAGTTGCTTTACTGTCTTATCACAACAATAGAAAGTAGCTGAGACAAATATTAAAACAAACAAACCAAAACCAAAAACCAATAAGCAAAAGAAACAAAAAAAACACACTACTGATATTTTTGCTCTGAACTTTCTCTTACATAAAATCCATCAATTCATTATTTCCCATATAACTAAACCATTATTAACTTTAATGCCAAATGATAAAACAAGTTTTGAAGCCTATAAGTTAAAAACCCTCCATACTCTATGTAGTGGATTAAATGAGTAATGTCATCCCTCAGCTCACTTATATGAACTCTTGGTTCCTGGTTAGTGGTGCTGTCTGGAGAGGTAGAGAAACTTTTGAAAGGTGGAGCCTTGCAGGAGGAAGTACCTTATTTGATCAGACTTTGAGAGTTTATAGCCTTGCCTCCTTTCTAGTTTTGTCTCTCTACATTGCCTTCGCAGCTCAGAATGTGATCCGTTATCTTCATACTGTGGCTGTCTGCTGTTCTGCCTCTCTTGCCATCATGGACTCCCTCCCTCTGGATCTGTGACCCGAAATAAACTTTTCTCCTTATCTTGCTTTTCATTATGGTGTTTTATTACATCGGCCAAAAAATAACTGATCAGCACTGTCAAAGACATGCCAATTTATAATACTATTTTTTGTTATATACCTTTGTCTCATCAGACACTAATTTTTATCCAACAATATATAATCAAATCACCAGAAACTTAATCCATGCTACATTGTGATAAGACAGATTAGCTGTTGGAAATGTAGATATGTTTTCCAAAATAATATTCTAATGAAATACACTATTATGAATGTCTTGATCAGAGGGTTAGAAGTGATAAAGGAAGAAATCTTATCCACTATCCATGCTGACTGTAGAAGCATGTATGAAGCAATCTTATCAGCCTAAGTACAGAACATTAAGTTTCTGGAAATACTTTGCACATATACCTGAAATTGCAGAAAACAGACATCTTCAGCCTAGCATAAATATATTTCTATTTTCAATTTATAAGTACAATTACTGCTGCTATATGAAAGGACATTTCACAGAGATTAATGATCAACTGGAGGTAATGATTCTTTCTCTCATTTTATACCATCATCTCCTCTAACATGAAATCTAATCAGTCTGTCATGATTGAGCTGATGGGATATAGATACTTTAAGAAGGAACTACCTCATTTGAGGCCAATAAACTCTTGGAGATAGGGATACATAATCCTCTTCAGCAGGACAATGCTAATTGACTTTGCCCCCAAATCTGCAGAGAAACATAACACGCTGGTGAAAAACATACTTGTTCTGTGAATTTAAAAAGCCATGCTTTTCTGTGATGTGGGGCAGGATGGGGAAGCTGTTCTTTGAGCATGGGATAAGAAGTTTTCCTTTAACTCATTCAGCACTGTGTTGGAAGCAAATTAAGATTCAGGTCTCTGTGTATGTTCTCATAATGCAGCACCACCTTTAAGGAGATTCTGGTCCAGAAAGAAAGGGAGCTATGGTAATGTAGAATTTCAAATGAAGTTCAAAACTCTTCTATTTACAAAGCAGTCCTTAGAGTAAACATTGAAAGTGATTAAAGGTGTGCTCAGACTAGTTTGTCTCCTAGACAGAAGTGATTAAGTGTGCTAATACATATATGTGATTAAAAATATTAGCAGATTGAAAGCATTACAGGTTGTCTAGCTGGATAAATAATTTAGGACTTGTATATTGAGAGCTGAGGCTAAGGAGTATAAAAGTTTCATGAACAACAGTAAAGCATCACTTACTGGGGGAAATGGATAATTGAGGGTTTGATTGTGAGACTAACCTAATCAAATTTTAGAAAGTCAAAAATGGCATTTTGACAAAAGAGTAAAATGAATTGGTCTCCTGGAACACAGGTTCTGGGACTTGGGAAAAGGACAATGATGGCAAAAGAGGCAGAGAGACTCTGATAGCAAAGAATAACCAGGAAATAGGCTATAAAACAGAGAAGAAGATGTCATTTACAACGAAGTAGAAGATACAGAACATAGACTTCATTTCCTAGTGAAGGATAGACTTTCATAATCTTGGCTGTAAAGATTCAGGGCAGAATATCTAATTAAAATATTCTCATACATACATGACTTCCTCTGGAGAAACTGGTCTGTGACAGAAACAAAGGTGAATTGTCACTGAGACAGTCAGTGTGGTACGTGAGAAGAGAGAGAAAAGTTAGGAAGTAGACAAAGTGAAGACACAGCTCAATCTGATGACAAGGAAGGACATGAAGAAATGTACAAGGAAGTGAGTCCAAGCCACACAGAAATGAAAGTGGATGACATCCATCCCTTCTTCCTGTGAAGATGTCACTCTAACTCTGATGTAGGTAATCTTCATTTCATATTCATTTATATAGTTTAGACTTGACCTTCAGCCTCCAGAAGTCAATGTGTGAAGGACTAGTCCACCGATTCTTCTGACATGACCATTTGCCCAGGAGTGGACTGAGATGGCATCAGTCATCGTCATCAGAATTTAGTCATAGTGAATCTGTAAGGCTTAGAGTCTGTGAGAAACTGCATAAAACTTCGCTCTGTACACTGTGAACAATTAATCCAAAGTTACCCCTAGGATCTTGCTGATAATCCCTGTATCTTAGCTAGATAAACTTACAGCACAAAGCACATATTTGTCTTCAGCTTTCTACCAGTAGTCACTGTCCCAGATAATCCCATATGTTCTGTCTTTTCTATTCTTAATGCTACATTGGAAACTGCTGCCATGATACCTTGCTACTTTGCATAGGTTCTTTGGACTATATAAGAGAAACAAAGTCACAGGAGAATTAAATATCAGAGAAATTTCAACAAGTAGCATAAAAATTAATTTCAGTCTCATTACTTGAGCACAGTAACTGAGAAAAATCCAAAATAAATTAGTATTTTAATTGCATAAAACTAAATTAAAGATATGTAGTTCTGCCAACAACATAAACAGACCATAAGGAAATGTGTTAAGATGTCAATTTGGGCTGTTTTTAATGGTAAGAAAATGATGGATTTTCTTCTTCTCCCTTGTGAGTATGTTGTTTCTACATATCATGCTAACACAATCAGATTTCAGCAATTCAATTTTTTCTCTGCATACTCTGAATTAGATATTATTCTCAGAGAAAAGAGAGTTTCCTTCATGACAGTGTTAGCACTAATAAGTCTTACTTTCTATTTAAACATTTATAGATGTGAGGCTGAGGTCACATATTTTTTCAAGGCTGTTATAAAAATTAAAGTACACTATAGTTAGTACACATAAGATAAAATTTACCTTATGCACATAGGTGTATAGGAATTAGATATTTTTTCGAGGGTGGCATTCAAAATGTTTTAAATAGGGAATTCGTACAAATTTGCTGACATTTAAAAGATAGTTTACACAATTAATTACCTGGGTGATCTTGACAAAAGAGAAAGCAGGTGAAGAAGTTGTACCTGTGGGGCTATTCATCCATTACTAACCAGTGTGGCCAGTTAAGTTGAGTGTGCTCATAGGAGAAGCTCTTTCTTAGTCTCAAAATTAGAAAACTCTACTTTTCTGTGGAGCCTAATCTGGGCTTTCTCTATTTCTAGTATGCAATATAAGACTTTTAAAACACAACTACATTCTGTAAACACAAAAAATAAAAAAGTACACTAAAATAATCCCAAGCGTATTTTCTGCATAAGCAGCTGATCCACTAAGACACTGACTTCTTAATTTACATGGAATTCCCCATGTTAACATATGAACTTAATAGTAAAATGACATTTGATATAATATGCATATGTATAGATTTTCTTCTGAGATCCCACAAAAAATATAAATTCAGTGTGTGCTACTCCTGAAAGTCCAAGTCCAAGAGAGATTTAAGATGACCTACAGATATTTAAATCCTTTGATATAAGTTAATAACTTTGGCTGGAACACTAATGTTAAATTTTTCATGACAGGAGTTCTTTAAACATCCATGGTCAGGACTGATATTCAAATCATGCTCCATAGAAACATAATTTTAACTTGTCAAGTAGTCTAGATTATTTCCAAGATAGAACAAAATTTAATTTTATTTAAGGCTATAAAATTTCCTGCTTAAAGCAAGACATTTTGTAAATGATGCAAGACCTACTCGGTAGCTGTTGAATCAGATGCCTCTAGCAGGAAGGTTCACACTACTCCCTTTTGGGTATACTCTAGTCCCTGCCCTCAGTCGAGGACAAACTTTTCTCTCAATGCCTCAGCCTTTCTCTTCTTGATTCATGTTTTAGTAAGACACTGGTGTGGTCAAGGCAAAAAAACATAAAATAATTAAGATTTTATTTTTATTTTGAGTGAATAACAATTATTACTTAATAGTCAGCCTGATGTAGTGACGTTAAGACTTTCCCGTAGATAGTGAAGGAAGCTGGAAGGAGCTGGAGAAGCGACTTGACTTGACATGGACTCTTTGGTAGATTCTGGCTGACGGAGCATTACTGTGTTTTCTTTCAGTATTATCCTGCCAGGGCCTTGTGCCAAGTGTGGGCTTAATTATTCCATAACTCCAGCTCCTTTTCTGAAGTCCATTCAGGCATGAGGGACCCTGAGCTACTCTGATAGTAGGAACTTCAGAACCAAAAGGAAAACACAACACACACACACACACACACACACACACACACACACACACACACCATACAACCAGCATCAAAATAACATGAATTAACAAACATTGGTTGTTAATATCTCTCAATATCAATGAACTCAATTCCCCAATAAAAAGACACAAGCTGACTGAGTGGACACCAAAACAAGATACATCATTCTGCTTTATACAAGGAACAAACCTCAACATCAAAGAAGAAATATTACTTCAGAATAAAGGGCTGAAAAAAGATTTCACAATGAAATGGACCCAAGAACCAATACAGACTGTCTATTATAGTAACTAATAAAATGGAATTTAAACCAAAATAATTCAAATGAGATGAACAAGTATACTTCATATTCATCAAAGGAAAAATCCTCAAAGATGATGTCTTAATTCTGAATATCTTTGGCCTAAATGCTAGGACATCCACATTTAAATCACATCTTAAACTTCATGCATTCATACTGGGAGGCCAACATCCCACTTTTACCAATGGACAAATCATCCAGATAGAAACTAAATAGAAAAATAATGAAACTAACAGATGTTATGGCTCGAGGGGACCTAACAAACATCTACCTAACATTTCATCTAAATACAAAAGAATACACCTTCTTCTCAGCACCTTACAGAATGTTCTCCAAAACTGACTCAGTTACAAAGCCAGTCTCAATCAATAGATACAAAATTTGAATTAATCCACCGTATTTTATCAAACCATTATGGATTAAAGCTATACTTCTACAACAGTAGAAACAGGAAAAAAAAAAAGAAAAGAAAAAAAAAGAAAAAGAAAAAAAAAGAAAAAGAAAAAAAAAGCAAGCAAACAAAATATCCTACAAACTCATAAAACTTAACAAATATTTACTCAATGTCCACTGGGTCAAAGAAAATAAGAAAGAAATTAAAGACTTTCTAGAATTCAATAAAAATGAATGCTCAACACACTCAAATTTATAGGACATAATCAAGGAAATGTTCAGAGGAGAGTTTATAGCATTAACTGTCTTCATGAAGGAATTAGTGTGATCTCATACTAGTGATTTGATTGCACACATGAAAGCTTCAGAACAAAAAGAAGCAAAAATACTCAAGTGGAGTAGACAGGAGAAAATAACTAAATTCAGGGTTGAAACAAAGAAATTAGGAACAAAGAATCAATGAAACAAAGAGTTCATTTTTTGAGAAAATGAACAAGACTAACCCTTAGCCAAACTAAAAGGCAAAAAGAAAATATCCAGATTAAGAAAATCAGAAATGAATGGGAGACATGAAAATGGACACTGAGTAAATCTAAGGAATCATTAGGTCTACTTCAAAAACCCACACACCACAAAATTGGAAAAATCTAAACCCTGTTCTATACAAAATTGGAAAATCTAAATGAAATGGATTATTTTCTTAATAGATATTACTTGCCAAAGTTAAATCAAGATCAGATAAACAATCTAAAGTATTCCCTAAGGAAATAGAAGCCATCATAAAAGTCTCCCAACCAACAAAAGCCCAGGGTCAAACGGTTTTAGCACAGAATTGTACTAGACATTCAAAGAATGGTTAAAACCAATGCTCCTCAAATTATTCCACAAAGCAGAAATGGAAGGAACATTGCTAATTCATTTTTATGAGGTCATAGTTACCCTGATGAGAAGGAAAGAGGATATCCATTCAATTTCTCTTATGAACATTAATGCAAAACTACTCAAGAAAATACTTTCAAGCCAAATCCAAGAAGACCTGGAAAACATTATCTACACTGATCTAATTGGCTTCATCTCAGATATATAGGCAGGTCTCAATATACAGTAATCCATCAATGCATCGTATAAACAAACTGAAAGAAAAAAAACCACATGATCACCTCATTTAATACTTTATAAACCTTTAACAATATGCAACACCACTTCATGATTAAAGTCTTGGAGAGATCAGAGATACAAGAGCCGTACCTAAACCTGAAAAGGCAATATACAGAAAGCCAATAGCCAACATCAAATTAAATAGAGAAAAACTCGAGGCAATTCCAAAAAATCAGGGACAAGGCAAGGTTGTCTACTCTCTCCTTATCTATTTAATATAGTCCTTGAAGTTTTATCTAGAGCAATAAGACAACTAAGAAAATCAAGGAGATACAAATTGGAAAGAAAGAAGTCAAAGTATCACTATTTGCAGATGATATATATACATAAGTGATCCCAAAATTTTACCAGGGAACATCAACAGATGATAAAGTCCTTCAGCAAAGTACCTGAATACAAAATTAATTTTTAAAAATTAGTATCCTTCCTATATACAAAGAATAAATGGGCTGAGAAAGAAATTAGAGAAACAGCAGTCTTCACAAGAGCCACAAATAATATAAAAATGTCTTCGTGTAACTCTAACTCTAACCAATCATGTGAAAGACCTATATGGCAAAACTTCAAGACTTGGGAAAAAAAGTTGAAGATTTCAGAAAATAGATATCTGCCATTCTCAGGGCTTCAAGTAAAAATGGCCATCTTACAAAAGTAATCTACTGATTCAACAAAATTCCCATCAAAATCCCAACACAATTCTTTATAGACGTTGAAAGAACAACTGTCAACTTCATACAGAAAAACAAAAAAAAAACGAGGATAGCTTAAACAATCCTGAACAATAAAAGAATTTCTGGAGGTATCGCCATCCCTGATTTCAAGCTGTACTACAAAGCAATATTAATAAAAATCCCATGGTGTTGGCATACACATAGGCTGATCAATGGATGGAATCGAAACAAAGAACCAAAGGCAAATACACACACCTATGGACACTTAACTTTTGATAAAGAAGCCAAGATTATATAGTGGAAAAAACAACATATCTTCAACAAATGGTGTTGGTCTAATTAGATGTCTGCATGAAGAAGAATGCAAATAGATTTGCACAAAATTCAAGTTCAAGTGCTTCAAAGACCTCTACATAAAACCAGATACACTAGATCTGACAGAATGAAGTAGAGAATAACCTTGAAAGCATTGGCATAGGAGACAACTTCCTGAACAGAACACCAATGGCTCAGGCTCTAAGATCAACAATTTATAAATGGGACCTCATAAAACTAAAATATTTCTGTAAGACAAAGAACACCATCCAATGGACAAAATGGCAGCCCGCAGAAGGGAAAAAGATCTTCCCAAACCCTATATCTGACAGAGGGCTGATATTCAAAATGTATAAAGAGCTCAAGAAACTAGGGTCAAACAAACCAAATAACCCAGTTAAAGATGGGTTATTGACCTAAACAGAGAAGTCTCAAAGGATGAATCACTAATAGCCAAGAAACACTTAAAGAAATGTTCAATGTCATCAATCCTCAGGGAAATGCAAATCCAAAGCAACTCTAAGATTTCATCTTACCCTCATAAGAATGGCAAAGATAAAAATCTCAAAAAACAACCTGTGCTGACTAGGATGTGGGCAAGAACACTCCTACATTGCTGGTGGGAGTGTAAGCTTGCACAAAAGCAACAGTTTGGTGGTTTCTCAGATAATTGGGAATAGATGTACCTCAAGAGCCAACTATACCACTCCTGGGAATATAGCCAAAAAATGCTTTACTGTACCACTGTACCACTATGTTCATAGAAGCTTTATTCATAATAATCAGAAACTGGAAACAACCTAGATATCTCTCAGATAAAGAATAAAGAAAATGTAATACATTTACACAATAGAGTATTCCTCAGCTATTAAAAACAATGACATCATAAAATTTTAAGGCAAATGGATGTAACTAGAAAAGACCATCTTGAGTGAGATAACCCAGTTCCATAAAAATAAACATGGTATGCACTCACTTATAAGTTGGTATTAGCCATAAAGTAGAGAATAACCATTCTCCACGCCACAGACCCAAAGAAGGCAGGAGCCTAGCACAGCCATCATTAGAAAGACTTCACCCAGCAACTGAAGGTAACCTTTGCAGAGACCTACAGCCAAACATTGGCCAGAGTATGGGAGTCCTGTGGAAGAGGGGGAGGATTGAAAAGGGCCAGAGTATTCAAGGACACCACAGGAAAACCCCTAGAATCAACTAATCTGTGCCTCCCAGAGACTGAACAGCCAGCCAGAGAGCATGGGTGGGACTAACATAGGCCCTCTGTGCATACCCCACAGTTGTGTAGCTTGGTCTTCTTGTGGGATTCCTAACAGTGGGCACAGGGGCTGTCTCCTCTTAAGCCTTCCTTTGGGAAGCTCCCATCCCCCATCCTAGTCAGCTGCCTCTTCTAGCCTCAATAGTTGAAGATGCAACCAGTCTAACCAAACTTGATTTGTGAAGACTGTTTGATATGCATGGAAGGCTCCCCCAACCTTTTTTTTTTTCAATAGGGGGAGGAGGGGTTGATTAAGTACAGGAAGGTAGGGGAGAGGGAGGGACTGTTGGGATAGAAAGGAGGGGAAGGTGGATTGGGATGTAAAGTAAATAAATAGTTAACAGAGAACTATAGCCTTCTCTCAACCCCTCTTAGTGGACAGCTGACAACACGCTTACACTGTGGATTCCTTTGCACAAAAGATCTGCCGTATTTTTCTTACAAAGAACCTGAAGTTGAGTGGGTGGGAGGAGCTGCCTGCAAAGATGGCTGAGGACCTCTTCAGCGGCTCCTTAAGCTCCCAGGTGTTTTTGGTCACATTAAAAACTCAAAAGATTCTTGTGCTGTGGAAACTGCTTCATCAGTCATTCTAAACACCAAAGCGAACTCAAGAGCATAACTCTCAGTGCTTGCCTATGGCCTTGCTAGTTGAGGAATGCTCTGACTCTTCAGCCAAATTGCCAGTCTGTGTATATCTAGCCTGTGAAGTTGCATCATTTACACAGCTGTTAGAATGAAGCAGACAGAGGGCTGCAGTCTTAACCTCTCAGTCACCCTGCACTGCCACGCGAACGTTCCCAATGGACCACCGCTATGACGTGTAAGAAAGGTAGGCCTACAAAGATATTCTGGCGCCTTCCAGGTTGCAAATGTGTATATTCCATATAACCAAAATTATCCAGGTTGCTTAAGAAATGTGTATCCTTCATTAATGTTTAAGAATTTGGTATGGTCCCTCATATGTAAATATATGAGGGTTTTATTAGGGACCAAATTTCCAATAGATTCGCCATGATTTTAAGTTACAACTGTGGGACAGTGTGTGCTGTGAGGTATCTACCTCATCAAAATTAGGGCAAGTTTATTTACCTCTACGGAAATGGAGGAAAGGAATCCGTTCATTGATTATAAGGAAGTAACAAAAATAAATTTTACAAACCTTTCATCAATTGAATGTGCTTTAAAATGCCTTTAGCCTTTTAAGTTCGAAGTTCCCTGGCAAAGCGCTGCTAGGCCTTGTCCTAGAACTCCTGGTGGATTAGCACTAAGCTTTGATCCTGCAGTGGGACTCCACCAACTTGTCGGGAGCTGATACTGCCCTCTGGCTGCCAATGGGCGCTAAATCCTCACAGACACAAATCTCGGGGCTCTTCACCTAGACACACCTTAAGACTGAGGACTAAGTATTTGCTATTCTCTGAGAGACCCGCATTCTGGATCATGTGGTCAAAAGTCTCACCATGCTCTCAGCAGCGAACACTTTAGCAGAGCCTCACCTCCTTACTCTCTACCTTAAGCATTCATCCTTCCAGTGAAAGAGGAGTTTTAAAAGAAGCACATTCCGTAAGAATAAAAATAAACAAACTTCGTAGAAAATCACAATGAGACGAATTCTTTCCCCGGCTTCTCTGGCTTTCACATGCCTTTGCATAATGAAAGGGCTAATATAACATAACAAATCCTAAACTGTTTTCACAAGGACTGGAAAAAAGATGTGTAAAAGTATGCTCTGTCTTGCTTCCTTCTGTTCACAATGTATCTAAATAAAACAAATGGTGTTCTTGCTCTTTCTGTCTGTTTCCCAATCTGTTTGGATAGTAGCCACCATTCCAGAGCCAACGATAATATCTGACACTTCCTGACATCATGAAAGCCGCCATCTGTCCATCACCGAAACCCTTTACTTTGTAAAGACTACTTGGCTTGATCCTTAATGAAGCTTCAAGTTGAACGCACAGATTGGCTTAGAAGGAATACGGTGAATAATTGACACGAGGAATCTGTATAAAATCACGTTTTCATTAGACCCCATCTGAAAACATACAATGAAATATTAAGGCCCCTTCACAGGCAAAAAAAGACTTGGTTTAGTTTCAATTGTGTTTCATTTCCGATTTGCCTGTGAAGTTTAGGCAGTGTTAAACATGATGAATAAACCTGAACTAAAACCTAAGCTTTGAATTCAATATTTTCAGTCTTGTAAAACTAAACAGTTAGACACGACTCTGCTGTGTGTGTATTTGAGCTATGGAAAAAAAGGAGAAAATCCATCCACTATTTTCTCAAGCCCTGAGAAAATCATGCCATTTAAAACTGAATCAACTCTTCTTTAACACCTGAGCGATTATCCAGGAAACAAAAGAAGGCTCTGTATGTCTTCACTTGTAAATGTCAGAGGTTAATACAAACACACTGGGACTGGCAGTGTCAGTTCGGGTTTTTGTTTTATTAATCCATCGTAACTCTAGATGTGCAATAAGAGAATTAGTGAATAAGGAAAATAAGAAAGAAGATTTTCCTCAGCACTATTCTTTCATAAAAGTTCATGCTCTCCCCTGATTTTTTTAAAAAAATAAAGACAAAAAAGAAAAAAAAGAAAAGAAAAGAAAAGGAAAGAAAAGAAAAGAAAAGAAAAAGTAATTTCCCAGGGAAAAGAGAGAATAATAAGCTTTATGTATGAATGGCATTACTATGTTGCATTATTGTGTTTATAAATAGTGCTTTTATATTAAAGGCATTCTATTCTTAATCTAGTATTATCTCTTTGTTTTTTTTTACCAGTCTCATGAATTCAAAGGATATAGAAACATGTAATTTCTTCTACTAATCAAAATAGAGTGTACATATGAGTGCATATGAAATTATATACCTATGTATATACTCATGTATAAATAGAATAGAAAGAGAATACAAGAGACATAAAACAATACTGATATACAGAGATTAGCTAAGTATGTATACCTAAGGAATTCAAAGTTTGAACCTTAAATAAAGAAAAGCTGATTGTGGAGTTATAAATGAGTCATTTTAAGAGTTTAATTTCTACTATCTTAGTAAAATGAAATGTATTAAGTATAGATTCTATACCAAGTACAATGTCAGGCCTGTCCAACTTGATATTCCTTTTCATGCTGAATGATCTACACTGTCACCTGTTTAATGTTCCAAAAGTTAACTGAAGCATAGAAAGGGCAACTCACTTGCACAATATGCCACAGCCCATCAGTGCTAGACTCTGGATTCAAGTCCAAATGGTCTGATTCAATGCCAGAGCATCCTTCCACCACCAGCATACCATACTGCTTGTGAACTGTAGGATTATTAAACATGAAACAACAGTGAAGAGAATAGATGCAAACTTGCTATCTGAATATTTTCATCAGAAGAGAACAGCAGATTTTAGAAACCTCTACACAGAAACCTGGAAGAATGCTATGTTCTAGAAGAGTAAATGGCTTTCAGTCACACTATCAGCATTACTAAATAGAGTCGTCCCTGTACTTTTGTTTGCTGTTGGATATGCAGAGAAAGTCCTGAGTATACTATAAAGCAGTCTCGTTGAAGTTTCTTGCCTATCCAACTCTATCAGTACAAAAGATTTTCAGATAGAAAGTGAAGAACAAATCATTCACATGGAATAATAGGGAGGCAAAGTGATTCTTTTGAGCAAATAGACTGTCTTTTTCAGCAGATAGCCCTGGATTTTACTCCTCTCTAAGCCCCATGATCGTTAAGGTTCTTCCTAACCTCTCATGAAAATAACTGTTACTATTTTCTAAGCTAATTCAGCATATGACACATATCTTCACGATATTACACAGATACAGTTTCATAGTACTGCTGATACCATTACCTATTCAAAGAAAAAAAAAAAAAAAAAACTACTAGAGGGTTGGAAGTGTAGCCATGTACTGATGCATGAGCAGAATGGGCAGTTAGATCTCTTGTTGTAGGTGCCCTGAATAATCCGGGGTTTAGTTTTATTCTACAGTTTAGTAGCACTTCAATGTTTCTCACATATACCTAAAAACTGATCTATTCCATGTTGTACTGGAATACATGCTGATGTTTCTCAACTTGGAGGTAAGGTATTGTGACTTTTCAAATATAAATGGTACAGAAGTAAAAATGAAAATAAATAGTCTAAAAAGGTGTTTTAGTCAGCTATAGTTCTTTTCATGTTGAGATCTGTAAATTTGCATTGTGCTGCTGTTGGGGGCAGAGTCAAGTATAAATAAATTGGATCTAGGGTACCACTCTCTGCTGCTGGTCCAACCCCAATAGATATGAACAACAAATTCATAATCCTTAAAACTCTATGAGAAGAGTGGATTTATGATGCATAAATGTTACTTTAAAATATCCAAAGTAGCAACTGAGCAATAATTCGTGTTTTTAAGTGAAGAGAAGGAAAGGGGAGGAGTTACAGGAGAAAAATGAAAGGAGTGGGGGAGGGAAGGGACAGAGAAAGCAGAGGAAGGAGAAGGGAAGAAGAGAGGAGAGAGAAGAGGAGAGGAAGAAAAGACAGAGGAGGGCAGAGAAGCAGGGGGGCAAAAAAGAGAGGGGAGAGAGGGAAAAGATGCCAAAGTAAGTGGAAGAGAGATAGAGGACATGAAAACAGAGGTATTCAAATGCAAGTCCTGTAGGGCTCGCTTTTCAAATCATGACATCATCTTAAACCATGATATCCCAGCTGTACTGGGGGTTCCGGAAAGAACAATGCTGTGTATAAACCTCTCAATTCATACTCTACTTTTCCTCTGTTCTTTAAATCTGATCTCACTTCTTTCTCCATAGATTTATAAAGATTTCTTATTAAATACAGGCTGAAAGTTGTCTTCAGATAACTATACTACATTCATAGACGATGAATACTTATTACAAGAGAGTATTTTAAGAGAGGCAAACTTAAATATGACCTCTGTTGCACTCATTTTAAAAGTATTACAATGTCTTTTATTGTTATAAAGTAAAGCGACAGCTTTCCTATCTTAAGACTTTTCACAATGAAGTATTTAGGTGTGGCTTCCAGTGTGTGGTATAATATTGTTGAACTTTCAGATACAGACTTTGTGGTCTACGGGGACATGACATTAACAAAAAGACAATGATGGGAGTGTCAATTGTTGGCTTTAGAACATCTTTAACTTTATCAATAAGCTCAAAGATAAAATGAAAATGTTGGTTTTCCACAGAAACACACTGGAGGAAAGCTTGTACCTAATATTTTTTACCTAGAGTAAGTAACTTTGAAAAAAACATCTGTCACTAGATGTTTTATTTCTAATAAGTTATTATTGAGTAGGCAGGCAACTGGAACAGAACCTTCAGGATAAGGATCTGCCAGAGAGAGGAAGCAAGAAGGGAGAACTATTCATTATTTATAGCATTCAACACAAACAGCCCAAAAGATATTTGTAGAGCTATCTAGAGTATAAGGAGTTGTGTTGTGAACTGTAGATCTCTCATTAGTTATACAAATTTACTAAGGCAATTTAAATGAAAAAAAATGGCATGAATTTTAAGTAAGCCTGTTTATAATGCATGAAATTATGAAGCTACTTTAATACAGGGCATTTTAGGCTTCAGAACTGAATTCTACAAAAGAGAAATATATCTACTTCACAATACTCTATGGAGCATTTTTATGCATGCAGAGTACCAGGCTTTTCAAGGACCACAGGCCAGGATATTTGGATTTTTACTTAAAACTGAGGTATATAATGAACATTGACATTCTTAAGATTTAAACTTACACTAATTTAAGAAAATCTTAAGTGAAAAAAAAAATACTGAAACATTAGGTGTCTTAGCTACATTTCTATTACTGTGACAAAACATTGTGACCATGACAACTTATAAAATAAAGAGATTAGAGATCTTGTAGTTTTAAAGAGTAAGTCTACGACCATCATGGTTTTGTGCATGGCAGCAGGCAGGAAGGCTTGGCACTGTAGCTGTAGCTGAGAGTTGACATCTACTTCTCAAATACAAGGTAGTCAAACAGATAACTAGGAAAGGTATGGTCCTTTGAAACCTGGAAGTTCATCCCCAGAGATATACCTCCTCCACCAAGGCCGCACTTCCTAATCAATACCAACCAGCTCCACTAATTGTGGGCCACGCATTCAAAAATATGACCCTATGAGGGTCATTCCATTCAAACCACCAGAATGAAAAAAAAAATAGGTGTACGCACTTGACTTTATATTTATAAAAAAAAAAAACATGAAGACTGAAAGAAAATAAACTAAAACTGATGATGGTTATGTTTAAAGAGTTGATGGAAATATTTCTTATTCACACTAGGTGTCTAAATATTTCTAAATTCCTTAATATAAATAGATACATATTAAATCTTAGTCATATGCTATTATGTGTATTAATAGATGGATAGATAGATAGATAGATAGATAGATAGATAGATAGATAGATGATAGACAGATGATGGATAGATAAATGACAAATGGATGATAGACACATGATAAATAAATAGATGATAGATGAAAGACAGACAGACAAATAGATGGATAGGTAGAGAGAGAGAGAGATATTTAAAACCATCATGATTAATATGCTGCATTCATCATTCCCTACATTAGCTAGGACCAAGTTATGTAAAACCAGTCTCAACTATTGTCCTTGTTCTCCAAATTTCACTTGGAAATCTTTATTTGCAGTAACATTTTCATGCCTTCTCTGGGCTGGAATGACTCTTTACTTTTTCTTGAAGGAAGGAATGCAAATTCAGCCCTAACACAACTTTGCAAATATTTATTCTTAATTATTACTATAAATATGATTTAGGAACCTTTTTTCTTATTTCTTTTTCCTTTTTTTACTCATTTGAGAGATTTATCTTTATAATCATTAATCACAATTGTCAACTTAGTGGATAAATATATCATGGAGACTAATCCCTCAGCATACCTGTGAGAGTAGATTAGGAAGGTCCATCCTAACTATAGAAAGTACATTTAATGGACTAGAATTTCAGATTGGACATTCCAGATAGGATTTTTGAGGACCAGCCATCTTCCTGTTCCTGCAGCTACATGTTCTTCACCATGATGCAGTGACACCATTGAAGTATAAACTGAAGCAATGCATTTTCCCTTAAATTATATTTTGCTATGGCTTGCAAAATCACTCAGTGAGTAAAGGCAATTGACATCTACTCTGACAATCTGAATTTGATCTCTTACACCTGCCTAGATGGAGGAAGGAGAAAAAGGGTACCTGAATGATGCTGTCCTCTGAATTCTACTCCACCACACAAATAAATGAATAAAATGAATATATATATATATATATATATATATATATATATATATATATATATGCACATTTTAATTGTTTTTTATCTATTATTTGATCACAACACTGAGAGAAGTAACTAACACAATACTGAGAAGTGGGAACATTGTTGTGATAAATATGATTATGAAGTTCTCTGAACTTTGGAATTGTTTTATAGTAAATATGGAAGAATTTAGAGTTTGGGGGCTAGTAAGTCCTCAGAATACTTTAAGACAGCTTAATGAGAAAATCTAAAGAAAACTTAGGGGAAAAAAAAAAAAAAACAGAAGGCCAAGGAAATCACAGACATTTGAAATTCAGCTTCAGAAATTCCAGAGGAAAAAAAGGATTCTACCAAAATCTGGGCTGGAGGCCATTATTGCTATATTTCAGCAAAATATCAGGCAGCATTCTGCACGTCCTGAGAATTTTATGAAGCTGAGCTAAAAAGAAATGGGATAATTTGACAGGGGACATTTCAAGACAGTGTGGCATTCAGACTGGGATATAGCTGCTGTTCAGTGTTCCTATGATCATCTACAATGAACGTTGAAAGATGAAAACTGCAAAATTTATGGAACAAAGTTGTGATAGAGAGTTTAAATTTCAGACAAGTGGGGCTGGAGAGATGGCTCAGTAAGAAAGAATACTGCTATCTCAGGAGATGGAATTTGGTTTATATCACTCAAGCTTAAGTTGTTTGTAACTCCAGCTCTAGGTATCTGACAGCTTTGTATGGAGTCCCAGGGCCATGTCCATATGTGGAAGACTCATGCATATACATGAATGCACAAAAATAAAAACAACATACATCTATTAAATTTTGTTTCTGAGATTATAATTTAAACACACTTCTCCCTTAATTTTTCTCCCCTAAACTCTCCTATACACCCCTTCTCTTCAAGACCATGCCCTCTTTTTATACTATTTATACTATTTATTCTTGTATGAATTTATGTGACCAAGCATATAGTTCCTGGGAATTGAACTCAAGATCTCTGGAAGAGAAGCCAGTCGGCTTAACTACTGAACCATCTCACCAGCCCCTTGTATGAATATATGTATGTACATTCCTAAATATGCATTCTTAAATGTATTATCCTAAATATAATATGCTCGATCTGCACAGAGTTGTCTGTATGTACCTGTATTTTCAGGACTGACCATTTGGCACTGAACAGCCAATTGGTGTGTTCTTCTCTGGGGAAAATCCCCTCTCCTTTATTTTAGTGTTTCTTGCTTACCTATAGTTTTTGTGTGTGGTGGAAACTTTGTTAGCTTGTCTTAACCTAGCTCAACATCTTCCTTAGTGTCATCTCTGTTCAACTCACATTTGGGTGGCCATGTTGGTGAGACTTCAGAAAAGTAGCTTCTGGTATTACTAGGAAACAAAATTCCTGGACAGAGAGAGTTCTGACTCTTACAGTCTTTCAGTCCCTTGCTCTATAATGTTTCCTGAATCTTAGAGTTGGGAGTGGTCTCCACAACTGTGAATTTTGATTGATTGTGGTTTTCTGCAACCATCTCAGTCTATAGAAAAGAGAAGATTCCTTAGTGAGAGAAGAAAATGACTTTTAACTACAGGTGTAAGGAAAACTGATGACAGATTGTTAGGATGTATGCTGGTTTAATAAATTAATGGTTGAAGATTCTCTTTCAATAACCTTGACTTGGCTAGCATTGACACCTTTGCTATGTATTCAGTAACAGGTATGGTCTCTTGTGAAGCAGGCCTTAATTCCAATTAGAGATCTGTTGGTTACCACCAGGGTATGTATGTCACTATTTGATGCTTGGGGTTTTTGTGGCATGCTGATTATTGACATAGTTCATAGGTGTCATAGCTGGGTAGGACTGCTGATTGCTTTTCGCTTTTGCAAGCTTGTATTGCACTTTCTGGGACCATATCATGTAAACTTTTAATTAAATCCCTTCCCTCAGATCCCTCAGAAAAGGAGACAGAATGAGTGTAAGACAAAGGGAAGATGGAAAACACCAGGGAAACAAAGCCTTCTAAATAAAGCAGAACACACACACACACACACACACACACACACACACACACACATAAACTCACAGAGACTGTTGAAGCATGTTCAAGGTCTTCATAGGTCTGCACCCAATGAGTTCCTAGAGGTTAGTGAAAAAAAAAATGGATCCACATTTCCATCTCTGAGTAACTAGCTCCAATTGATAGCACCTTCAAATGAAAAATTAGTTTTTTCCAAGGGAGTCTTATTGGGAAAATTAATCACACTTAAGGTCCAGCAATAGATGACCAACACCAAAGGAATGCAACAGCATTTGTGAGGTTCTTTGTCCCATAACGTTGTTTCAGCACATTTTCATTTGTTTATTTTTAACACACAGATATATATATATATATAGATAGATAGATAGATAGATAGATAGATAGATATCTTTTGATTTTGTGTTTTACGGGATCCCTGTGTGTTAACAGGTGTGTCACTGTATCTATATGTGTTTCTTATGCTTTTCTCAGCTCCGTTTTTATTTTTTTGGCTTTGGTTGGTTGGCTGGTTTTGGTTTCTTTTGTGTTTGTTTTTTCTTTTTTCTTTTTCGTTTGTTTTGTCCTATCAATTTATTTGTTGTTTCATATTGCAGTTTATTATTATTCCTTAGATAGTTTTTGTTTCTAGAGAAAGAGAAAAAGACTGTGAATCAGATGGCAGAAGAAATAGGGAGAAACCGTGAGGAGTTGGGAGAGGGGAACTATAATCAGAATATATTGCATGAAAAATATTTATTTTCAATAAAACAAGAAAAATTTCAGACAAGGAACATGCAATCAACAAAACACCTGTAATTTTTATAGAGAAATGTCACTCTCTTCTTCGGGATGATATGAAGGGTTCTTTGATGGCAGGATACCACTTATAATGATACCACTCATTACAAGTTCCAACTCATGAATAAAAATTTCATATATTGGAATTGCCAGGAAGTTGTAGAATGCAGCCAGTCCAAAAAAAAAAAAAAAAGAGTCAATGTACATTTCAAATGTTATCTCCTTTCCTACTTTCCTTTCTGAAAATCCCCTAAGTAATTGTTCTCATTGAAAAAGTGGCATAATATTGTTGGATGGTTATAATATAAAGATAATAGAAATTTTAAATAAATGCTTTAAGGAAGAAAAGGAAATAACTTTCCCTGTACATTTTTCTGGTCATGATTTGTTCCTTTTTGTGAATTCTCTTTTATAAGTTTGTATGATCTGGATGTACTATAAGTCAAAATTATATTTATTTCTTTATATATCTATTTAAGTTCCTAAATCTATGCAAAGAATACTATTAAATTAGTTCCTTGATTGTCTAACTTATCTCTGTTATAATCAATAATTGCCTCCCTTAGGAAATTTGATCTATCCTTCAATGCTTAAACTGAAAGAAATTTAACACAGAGCATTGATTCAGAAGTCATTCTTTTGTTATTTTCACTATTTTTCCTGTTATAGTGTATATTTTCATTTCTCTAATCATAATCAAATGTTTGTCAAAATCTAATGCAAGTCTGTAGAGCTATTTGTTCATATAAAGATTATTAAATTAGCAGTTATAGAGTTTATCCCCCCCAAATTTAAAAGCTTCTGTTTTAAATAACCAAATCAGCTACAAAGCTCATACTCTATAGATTTATATAAAAGCAACTACACCTTTAACTTTTAACTCAAATCTATGTATAATGCCTTAGTGTTAGGATAAAAGAAAAAGAAAGTCAAAAGAATAGAGTCGCTAGCTTACAAGGAGACCTAGCATTGCAGTTAGATGGTTATTCTCTTGGTTAGAGAATGCCCCTCATCAGGCAGGGTGAGAATAAGCCATGATAAAGAGATAGGCAGAAAAATCAGTCATTTAATTTGTATTTTTCTGTATTTTTATTTATACTCTATTTCCTGTATTTATATTTATACAGTATTTTCCCCCACTCACCATGCTAGTTTGAATGTCACAACCTTCCGCCACGATTTTCTTCTCCGAGTAGCTTCTAAAGTGTACAGTTCATATGCCCTGGGGTTTTCTTTTAAACTATAATAAAATTGTCCTTGAGCTTCTGTTTAAGTCCATTACTAAATTCTTTTACTAATGAGACTCAGAACCCCAAGAGAGGGCTTTGATTTTCATTATATTATTTCTGACTTTCTTAGCCAAACAATAGTTTTTCCCACTGTTGATTTAATATTCTTTATCAAGTGTCAGACCTAATTAGTATTGGTTGAAAGGTTTTAAACATATTAAGGTTGTAGACTGTTCTCTAAATAGGAAAAAAAAAAAAGTTGAAACTACAAGACCTAAGTAATCCCTTTGACCTTCAATCTTAAACTTGCAGATTTATGATCCTTGTTTTACAAGTGGGAATTGAGTCCGGGATTCTTGTATACTGGCCGAGTGCTGTAGAGCTGAAGTACATCTTTAAGCCCCAAGGGTAACAATTTTTAAAATTGATCTCATAGCTTTTTTTTTTATTCTAAAAAATAACCAAATATCTTTCTCATAGAACTATGTTTTAAAGCCTTGGATATTTTAATACAAATAATTTAACAATCTTTCAATATTACAAAATAAGCCAATTATTTGATGTAATTATGATAATGATTTTATAGACTCTGATAAATTAATTATAGAACATTCTTGGACTTTATACCTTGTTCTTTATTTCTAGAAGTGAATACAGTGAAACCACTTAATCAGCCCACTCAGTGGATTTAAAGGGGAAAAAAGGTTTATTGGGGAGCAAATTGCTTTGCTGTCTCACCAGAACAGAAAGCAGTAGCTTAGCAGGAAAGCAAAGCAAGGAGAGTAGTCCTTCTTGAGTTGAGGCAGACTGTTCTAGAAGCATTTTGTCCCTCTCAGTTGACTGTTAGGAAAGGAGTAGAGAAGTATTGGCTTTGTGAACAAACAGAAACTGACTTTCTAAGGAATGCTAAATTTAGGTTTCTATTATTTGCCCAGTAAGAATCTGTCCTGGGTTGGGCCTGGGTCATTTGAAGACATGTCACCAGCAGAAGCATTTGGAGGCCTTGCTTTGTGACCTCACATTTTCTAAGGAGTTTAAAACAAGAACAAGAATAAAAGTAAACATTGGTAATTGAACACAAATGAGATCAAAGATCAAATATCAATATATGTAAATGTGCATATAAAAGTCTCTTTACATGTATATGCAACAAGTGTTGGCTTGCATTTTCAATATAAAATTAGTATTCCTAGTAACATTTAGACTCTAATATTCTTAATTATACTTAGTTATATAAACAAACTGCTTGATCTTACAAAATACACATTAAACCCATAAACTTCTGCAGTGCTTCATGTTTGATGGGGTCTAATTTAGTACCAAAGCAGAAGAGGAAAGTCCTCTGATTTTTACTTCTCTCAGTATTTTAGTTCCACATAGTACTGTTTGCTTTTACAAATCAAAACAGTTGCAATATGGGTGTCTGAATGCAGACATTCTCATTTGCAAGAAACTACATTGACAAAACAAAACACCAGGAAACACGAGGTGGGAGAGAGCTGCCACCCAGAGTCTTGTAGCTAAGCAACAGGCTGTTTTCTCTTCTGTAACCAAATTATCCCAGCAGTCCTCAGGAGCTCCTGTGCCCTGCAGGGTCCCCGTTGTTTGGTTTTTAACTTAAGCCTGTGCCTTTTCACCTCAAGCAATCAGCGATGTCCTGTCAAGTTCATAGGACAGAGAGGGCTTTCCATCTCAAACCTGGGGGTTCTGGTTTCAGATCATTACATGAAACACTTGGCATTAACTGATGGAAATATATGTTATATGTTATATATTGTACTTATGTATTTATGCATGTATCCATAAAAATGGATAAAAAGCACTTGCTCTAAAGTGCTTCCAGCGAGCTTGTGTTCACTTTAAGTTCCATGTATTCATGGCAACTGTCTCCAAGTTCAAGCATAAGGAAGTGTACTTTGTTATCATTCAAATGTTAATGACATTGTTACTTATAATGGATACCAGTGAACTTATGGTCTACAAGAAAGTAAATCCCAAGCCTAACTTCATTTTTTTTTTCAACGTGGAAACTACCTTCAGAAATGTATATGTATGCCACATACCTAGGATTTTTGGAATTTGGCAAACCACCATGCTGTTTTTCTTCTTTTAGGAACAATGCCATCTTAACAGATGGGTGTTAGTGTAGGCATGCCAGGGAATCAAAATGTACACCACATTCCACTACAAGGGGGCAGAATCTCATCCAGAAATGTCCGTCTGTGCCACTGAGGACAGGAATATTCCACTCCAGTCCACCTCAGATACTGTTAAGCAATAGTTTACAGCTACAAAAAGCAAGGCTTTTTGCATCTCCATTTGTATTTTGGTAATGATTTCCACTCCATCAGAAAAGGAAGGATTATTAGCACAATAAGTCTTTAAGATGCAAAAATAACATTAAGCCCATTTTAGTTTTTATTTTACCTAAAGAGAACCCTATTTTATAGCAGATATTGGGCTCAATTGGTACCATTTTTGCCTCTGGATCCTGTAGCTTGGTTTTCAGTTGGAAACAGTTTCATTGGGTCTGTGATACCAAGAAAATTACTGAAGACTGTATTGTACTCACTGCAGAGAATCCTCATCAATGCAAGGATGCACAGCCTTAGTGGAAAAAAAACCCTGTGGTAATTATCTGGCTTTGGCTGGATTAGAAGAAAAACAGTGAAATAATGTCACGTTTGAACCTTTGTATTATGTACTTCCCTTGTGTAAATAATGTCCTAACATCTAATAAAGTCATCTTGAATTAACATGGTGGGGTGGGGGGAGAGGAAGGTGGGTGAGGTTGACACAGCTGAAACTGTTTCTGGTGCTAAGAGAAGCTGGGGAGGGAGCTGTTAACACCTACAGCAACAGGTAACAGTTACTTCTACCCATGCCTGAAAACTATTGTATTTTACACCCGAAAAGGCTGGTATTTGTGCCTACTTCCTTTATTGGTTAAGTGATTCCTCTGTCTGGTATTTATATTTAAGTGAATTTGAAGTATTTTTATTAAGTTACTTTCAGATGTCATCCACTAGTTACATCTCCTAATAACTTTCAAAGCAGGCATATGTTGCCATTGTAAACACCTGTTTCCAAACACTAACTTGATTCTGATGTTACATCTGGTTGTAGAAACGATGTAAAGTCTGTTGAAATATTGAATATAGGTATGGTTCATTTTGTAATAATATATTTATCATTTCAAGGCAAAGAAAAATAGTATTAAGGTAGATAGAGCCTCTAGTTTAAAGTATAAAATAAATGAGTAAATGTTAGTAAAATTCCCTAAAGTAGTACTTATTCAATCAACCTACTTAGTAATTCAAAGGACCTCAAAAACTGAAAGGTGGTATATTTAGGGAAATTAAGTATCTAAGGATAAAGTTGTATTTTTAACATACATTACCCAACTAAATTTCCTTCCCAACATCATCATTAAATCACCTGATGATTAACAGCTGTAAAAACAGACATGAACTCTTCATCATTTTCATAATATATTACTCTTTTGGGTAAACTACCAGGGGGTGGGGTGAGGTACAGCTGTCATGTGCACAAAGTTGTTTCCTATTGGCTCTGAGAATTATCTAAATGTTCCTTGCATTCATTTGCTCTTCTCATTTGCAAATGTGCCAAGTTGACTAGCCTTTCTATTAAAAATAAAGACTACCTTAGCCAAACAAGAAATTGGACCAATTCACAGCTTTGTCTGCAAACATGAAGAGGAAAAATACACTAATGGAAGCAGCGTGATCCTTCATTATGGACCCCTCTAGGTCTTGAAAACCATCCAAAGAGCTATCTCATCAAATGTTGAAAATCTTCCAAGGATCCGTGCACACACACACACACACACACACACCCTTTATAAGTGGTGAATTCAGATCAAAGAATTTCTACATTGAAAGTGGAAAGGGGTTTCTGGAATGATTTCCATTTCCTGAATCTTGTCCAAGGTCTATCTAAGTAATTAAAAAAATTCAATATACATTTCCATTTTTAAAGTGTGAAATACCTTCAAGGGAAAAATGACCCTTGACTCTGATCTCTAAGGACAGATAAGGCTTATCATTTGAATTGTAGAAATTGTCCAATGAAATATGCCTTTGTTCCTATATATATATATATATATATATATATATATATATATATAGAGAGAGAGAGAGAGAGAGAGAGATATCTGCCATTCGCCCTTAGTGTTGCGTCGAGAATCTCTTCACACTCACATGCTCGTCAAAGTGTGGCCCCTCATTAACTGCTGAAACACCTCCAACAGGGAGCTTTCAAGTTAGGACAATTAGGAAAAAGTTTTGCTAGTAGTATTTTTCCTATATGTGAGTTTTTAATTATCATTTATTTATTTATTTTTAATTTATTTATTGCTGTTTGTGGGTTTTGAGTCTCTTGAGTTTGAGCCCCAGCCCCATTTTTTTTTCCAGCCCCATTTTTTAATTTAATATTCTTTTGTTTAGAGACTGACTCTCACAAAGTTATAGAGTCTTGCCTTACACTCACTCTGCAGCACAGGCAAGCCTTAAAATTTGTGCCCCATCTGAAAAAGGTTCTTGAATAGTTCAAAATGTAGGCCTGTGCCACTTGGCCCTGCTTGAATTAGCACTTGTGTTTCACACACTCTAATGAATTATTGAATGTGGTAATGGAAAGCAAATAATACTTATCCACATATGGCAGAATATTATGTACTCTCCCATTATAGAACACATTTTAAGTGAATTCCACCTATTTCCCACAACTCCAAATAAAACTAATCAAATAAAGAAAATTGAAATGGCAAGAGAAAATCATCTAGTTTCATGCAAAAAAGCAGGAAGACGAATTGGAGATAGTGAACTATGGGTCTCCTAAAGAGAACAACACCAAGATAGACTCCAAATGACTATTGACAAAAGCATAAATGTCACTTGTATTAAAGAGTGGAAACTCATCTCTGATACTACCAAACTTGTGGAGGCCACACGGTGTGCGCTGGGTTCCAAAGCTCTTCCACTGGGAAGTAACTCACTTTTGGTTTCTCAAACCAAAGCATTACTTTGGATCTGCACAGGTTGCATTTTTTTTTTACTCCATGTGTTCCTATATACTTGTGCCCAGAAAAGCAGATGTTGAGGCAGGATTTTTCAGAGCATCTAGCTTAATGCAGTTGAAATTAGTCATTTTTGCATTTGAAAGATTGGCGTATTTATGACTGTCAAGAAGAATGGAAGAAATCCAGCATCTCTTATACCAGGGGATACCTTCCTGATTGATAAGATTCTTCGGCTGCTGTTGTTGATTAAATACATTTTCATTAAAATATTGGAAGTTATGTTCAAATATCTTGTTTCAATATGATTAATATAGATGCCAAGTGGGTAAGCGCAGCCATTCACAAGCTTGCTTCCAACTTTGCGGATTTTCCAGAATAAAAGCTATAGAAATTCTGAAAGCTGGGAGAAAGGGGTCTGGGCACAGTTGTCAACAGGAGCTTGCCATGAAAGCCTGAAGACCTGAGTTTGAAATCATCATCTGAAGCAGTTGAGCGCTGGCATGTGCCTAGTATCCTCACAATGTAGAACTGTGAGTTCCAGACTAAGGGCAGGTTCTAACACTGAAAATAATGTGTAGAAGAGAACATCTGGCCTGGGTCTATGGCCTCCATACACATACATATGTGTATACAAGCACAGACACACAGACACAGACACAGACACACACACACACACACACACACACAAACTGTGACTGGAAGAAAAAAAATCCTGAATTCTAATGTCCCAATATATGAAGTGCTTGCTTTAATTATGAAATTTTATATGACTTAAGTTATGGTTCAATTATAAACTGTTGTATGAACTTTTATCCTCATTAAAATAGTATAAAATGCATTTTTGCCTATTTATAAGAATGCTAATGATTCTGTCATATTTTATTGAATGAATATGCTCCTGAAAATTTAATGATCTTTTTTCATATTTTAAAATATTTATTTGATTTCTGATTATTCTTTTATAAATAACACATTTGTAAATATTGATTTTTTTCTTAACACCTACATAAATTTATTGCATGAAAATAAATTTATATTTATTTATAGGTAAACTGCAAGCATAATACTAAGAGCTCTGCAAACCTCCTCAGGCAGCTTCAATTTTAACCAATTTTAACACAATAGTTGCACGTCCCACTTGTAATTAAGACACCAAAATTGGAATATTGCTGTTAAGTATATTCAGACAAATAGGATTTGAAAATATTTTAGATAGCATCATTAGTCTTTGAGATTTTGTGTGTATGAATGTTTTGTCTAAATGCACGCATATGTACCATGTGTACTCAGTGCCCATAGAGGGCATCAGATCCCCTAGAACTCATTAGTACAATGCTAGTTGGTCACATTGTGCATCCTGGAAATTAAACCTGTCTCCTCTGCTCTTACCATTGAGCTATCTCTACAGCTCCTGGTAATTTTTAATTGTGCTGCATATTGGTACAGAATTAGCATAATTACAGTATGTCTACATAAGACTCCTGATAGCAAAACTGATCTAATGTAATATTTCTAGGTTTAACATTTTTCAATAGAGATCAACTACTAAAGTTAATTTAAATACCATACATTTTTCCCAAAGTTAGTGTTGATCTGTTTTCTTGCTTTTGTGTTTTTTTTTTTTTAAGCATCATATTAAACATGAAAAGTGGAAATTGGGACAATCCATTCAAGCTCTAATTTCTGTGTTCTGTTGTGTGAGAACTGGTTTTACAGCAGCAACATGGCCATGCTTTGGGAGTATGTGGAAGAGAGTTTATCTTCATAGGACTCTCATTGCTTGATTTGCCTTCTCACAAGACATGGTGTATCTAAAAGATTTCATGCTCCCATCAGTTGTTTAAAAAAAAAAATCTATAAGCCATCTAATCATACTGACTGCAAGAGTGAAGTGCACAGAAATGATCCTACAAGTTTTTCAAATAAATAAATTCTTAAAGATCTGTAACAATATGGGAAATAAAAATGATGGGGAGATTTTAGGAAAGGTGCATTGCAGAAAAAGAGATTCAGGAGAGTTTCTAGAATTGTCTTTGGAATTCTAATAGAAGTTACTAACAATGACAAATGAGAACAAATTCCTGTTAAATTGTGGGTACCATTACATAATCCATGCATTAAAGCAGCTAACTCGGTACCCTCAAATCACTAAATTGTGGGGTTTCAATGCAAATGTTCTATATCAAAAGGAAAACATTCTATACATGGAGAACATTTAGAAATATATTTGAAAAAAGTAATACTCACTAATATCATTGCACACCTTTGCATTAAGCCTGTTTCCATTCACCTCACAAGCAACATTCACACCATCCTTAGGACACCTTTACAAGGCAATTTCATTGCTTATGGTCAACTAAAATTGAATGAACTGAGACACAGAGAGTTAGGCAACAAGTTGTTATAGGTTGTTGTTATAATGAAAGAAGTCAGTTATCAAATTGTAAGTCCTTTTATCATCAGCACACAAGTATGGAAGGCCAGCCTGGGTCACACAGTAAAACTTTCCCACAGGAAGAGAGAGAGAGAGAGAGAGAGAAAGAGAGAGAGAGAGAGAGAGAGAAGAGAAGAGAAGAGAAGAGAAGAGAAGAGAAGAGAAGAGAAGAGAAGAGAAGAGAAGAGAAGAGAAGAGAAGAGAAGGAGAATGGAAAACCTGACTGTCCAACACACTCTTTTACTAGTACCTAAATGACATAGAAGTGGTTGCAGCCACTGGTTTAGCTGACACTGGGCCTGTTTGCCTGTTTTCAAGAATGGGAGAAATCTTTCCTTCTTTGTCTTTGAGGCCATTTCACACATATCCAAGCTCTCATAACCTAACACTCTCGTTGGTTTTAACAAATCCAAATTGGCTAATTTAGAGAGCATTCAGTGTCTCCCATTTTGTCAGCCACTGCCCAGTACCTGACCACACACCCAGATCCACCAGCTCCACCCAGCTCTGAGAAATTGCAGGTTGGCCCTGCATCAAAGTTAAATGTTGGCTTTGATATCACATTCTCTGATCTCCTGTTTGCTTTTTAGCTTGACTTTTTTTTTTTTTTTTTAGCTTTCTATTGACTCTCTAGGTTCATCTTAGTCATCAGCTCTGTGTCAAGCATTTGTGTGTCATTATGCTAATATCAAATTATTGTAGCTGTCCTTCACGGTCTTTCTACTATGTGTAACTCACAGGTTAATAACAGGCTGTTTTGACACGATCTAATGTTATAACTTGGCAGTATTTTTACTACCTCATCTCCATAATGTTTAGAAAAGTAGAATGCACTGCCCACCCTCCACAGTCAACATCACCATCCGTGTGGTTCTTGTTTACTGAGAAGCTGGTAATGATCCACAGACAGTAATATAGACCCATAACCTTTTCAGGAAACTGCTATTTTTATCCCTTTCTTTAGATTGGGCTATAAACTGAGCACTAAGGTAAAAAGTAAATCGCCAAAGATCAGACATTCACAATGGTGCTGGGATTCATCACAGGCATTTAATTGAACATACTATTATCATTCCACTTATGTACAATGGAAATCACTTCTTTATTTAATAGATTGATTGGTGAGTTAATTTCTAAAACTAGAAAATGCAAAGAGGAAACATAAGTTTAGTGAGCTACTGAAAAAAAAAAGTCCAAACATCCTAAAAGGGAATGGGATGTTGAAAATGTTTTGATTTAGAAGTAATATACGTTTCCAATTGCCCAGCTGTCTGTCTGTCTAATCTAGCATCCCTGCTAAGCAGCTATTACAGGCTCTACTGTGAAAGGTGTTACCCAAATGCTTGAATGAGTTTATAATGCTCTCTGTGTTTACTTAAGAATGATAAAGAAATTTGATTCCATAATTACAATCTCTACTATGTTAATAATTCACCTTTATAGAGTTAAATTTATTACTTGAGTACTTGTGAAGACAGTTGGAAAAAATATATTGCACATAAGTTAATGTGTCTTCCTGCATGCTTATGACTTCAGAAGCATCGGGGGCTATGTGATGATGGGAAATACATCTGTGATTTGTTAGTAGTTCATTTGGTTCAGGGAACTGCAATATGTGGTTGGCTTTTTCCTGATATATTCTGGGTTTAAAATAAAATACAAGCTATTTACTATTTATAATATGATTAAACGAATGGATATATTTCATTGTGTTTTTTTCTGATGAAGTCGGACAAAACAACTGTCAAATAAGGGCCAAAACCTATAATTGTTTCCAATACTTATAGTGAGGTTAACAGAGAGATCACTATCATTGAATCAAAATGTAAGAAGGATGTATTTCTACATCAAGTATTGGATTGTCTACATCATTATCAACCCAAAATTTCTGAATCAATCAGATAAATAAAACAGAAGTTTGCTTTTAGTATTTTGCGTAGTTTCCTCTATAAATCACCTGATAATCTATACATAAGCACGTAGGCAGCCACAAAAGATTTAACAGAAAAGGATAACTAGCAAGGTTGGATTCAAAAGAACACAGTGTTTGGATTAACTCTTTTACCATGTCTTCTAGGAATTTCCACAGTGTAGACTCTTTAAAATGTTTTAGAATGTTCTTCGTAGGAGAAACTGGTTTAGATAAACTTTTCATATCAAATAACATCTGGTTTTGGAGATTAATAGTTGAAACAAGCTCGACTATTTTTAAACTTTTGGTTTTCTGACTTTTTCTTTTAAAGGGACAATGTAGGGATTAAATGAAACCATACATGTTAAACCCCCACTCATTTGCTATCTTCAACAAATATGGAATTGTGTATATTCTAAAAGTTCCCAGATGTTCCATATCCTTCAAGAGTTGAGATGTGATAAAGGGGAAGACCACAAGCCCTGTTTGCCACAGCTCAAGCCCCAATCCTGTTGCTGTCCACACTAATGATGACCCCAAGACCAAGCGGCAGAGTGCTCAACAAGACCATCATGGTTTTCCCCCTACATACACTATTGATCCACAAGCCTATTCTGTCTCCTTCCGTCATTTTCCTCTCCCCTGTCATTCCTTTTCCATGACAGGAACATAACTGCCCAAGCCACTACGGATAAAATACCTTCCAATCTAGGCAGATATGCTGAATCTACACAAGCTGTGCAATACTGACACCTCCTCAATAGTTCTTTGCTGTATAGCCAGATGTCTTACTTGACATTGCTAATAGACAGGCTAACTGCAAACATGAGCTCTAATGTGGAACCCGATGTTCGAGGGAACATCATGGGACAGTCAACAATGAGGTTAACAACTCAGGAGCTGATGATGCTAACTTTCAGAGAGATGTACCGTTTCTAAGTTACTGGACCAAAACTTGATAGTCCATTTTATTTTGAAAAGAAGTCTTTGCAAACACATCCTCTTCAGTTTCAGATTTCAGTGCTCATACTGAAATGCTCACAAATGACCTTGACGCAGAAGAGACAATCTGCAGAATCTGTTGACTTAAGAAGAGTTAAATGGTGCATGCAACATCTCTGTTCCTCAGCACACAGCAGTGACTGCCTTTAGCCTTGAAAGTGCATTTGCTATTTGCTTTTGCTGTCAAGTGACCTATGCTTACTTATGTTAGCAGGCACCAGGTAATGCCTGTTGGTTTTCAACTAACATAGTGAGACAAAGACAGTGATTAAACAAAGAAACTCTCCGTTAGCCAAACCCACAGTGAGAGTTGGTTTTCAGTGTCCAGTTCGGCAAATGTTTACAGAGAACACAGTGCTGAACTGCAAAATCTAGACTTTTCTATGATTTTCCCTCCTTCCTCCATCACATCTAATGGAAAAAGTACAAGCTTTTGATTCAGCTAGTTCAAGAACAAATCCAAGCTCCATTATTTAATAATTGTGTTATCATTGGCAAAATTAGTTAGCTTCCCTCTCTGCCTCAGATTCATCTTTAAGATGGAAATGGCAATTACAGAAACTTTCTGATAGAACTGTGAAGAGAATGAAATGTATGTAAAGTTCTTAGAGTCATAATTGGGATATAATAAAACTCACTGGGTGTTATATTCAACTTCAGGAACAGTGGTTCTAAAAACATATGCTGTGTACTCACCGCAGAAGGTTGCTAGGGTCCTGCCCGTCAACAAAAGAGACCCTTACTAAACCACAGCAGATATCAACAGCTTCAATACCAGCCAATGATCTCAACCAAAAGTCAAATTCAGCCCTGTATCTGCTGAAGTTGCATGAGTGTAGCACAGGTACATGTGCTACAGGCTTGGTTACCAGGCTGGTACTATTTCAACTTTCTTTTTTTTACAAAGTAAAGTTTTCTTTGCGTACCTGAGTTCCATGGAGCTAGAACTTTGAAGTGGGTTGTGGATCTCAATTCCCTCCTCTTCCTTTATTTGCTCGTATCACAGTCCATGAATAAATAAATTTTCCGAATCAAGCATGCTACTATGATGGGCCACCTAAGCAGACTGTCCAAACAAAAGTCCTCTGGAAACTTTTTGTCTTCATAAATGAACTACTCCTGGTGTTTTGTTACCACAAGAAAGCTGAGTAAAATAATTTCTGAAAGATATAGCAGAGGTTCAGGGGTCAAATGTGTGAATCAGAGAAGGTCACTTTTTTATCATATGAATGACAGACTTATGTCCAGATATGAGGTTATTATAATTGTCAAAGGATTTTTGGTAAGATTTTAAGTAGTTCTTGGTGGTGATTAATGAAGAAAAATAAAAGGACAGGCTAATTGTACATGTGAGGGATGCAAACTCCTCAAGGATATTAATGGCATAGTTTAAATGGCACTAAACAAATCAATATGCAAAAATTTACTTTCAAATAATTTTTCTAGAGCAGAGACCTATCTGTTTTTCTTAGTACATGTTTACCAAATTTATTTGAATTCTTCCTTTCCAAAAAATTGTGTAGGACAGATAATAGAAAGTATGCTTATAGCTGATTAAACATTATTAGCTTCATTAGAATATCAGTATAAACTATCCATATGTTAATCAATATATTTATGTTAATTGCTAATTTTCATGTCTCGCAACAAAGGCGCAAATTGTGGCATCATCTGACCTTCCAGGCACACATGACGCTAGCAATGCTTTTCTATTCTTACTAAGTTGTGCAACTGCTAAAATTAATTGCACCCCAGGGCTATTACAGTATGCATGAATTGTCAGCCAAATGAATGACAATTTTGAAAGAGAATGAAAGAATAGGGATTTAGCTATGTCCTCGGTGAATGCTGCCAGCTACATGAATCTGACATGATACCCAATTACAAAATCACTAATTAAGGCCATCAAACAAACCCACACATTTGCACCCAATACTACAATCTTCAACTGCAGATTTTGAAATGTCTTGCAGTCAAAAGAAGAAAATCTTTTCTGAATAGTTTCTCTAGAATTTTCAAATGTAGGATTCACCATCATGAATATATGAATATATGAATTATATGTCATACAGTGTGCTGATTTTACTGTGCGCAATTACCAATTTGCAAGAAAGTAGCAATAATGCAATTAGATTTTACTTTTCTTGTCTCAGAACTCTGAGAAAGCTAAAAAACAAAAAATTATATATATATATATATATATATATATATATATATATATATATATGCCTGATGTAATAGAGAAGACATCTCAAAAGTTGGATTTTATGAGAAATTTAATAATATGTTAGAACAAAAATTCCTCACACTAGTGACCTTTGCAAGAAATTGAGCTAGAGAAAGTACAGCTTGTGCGTGTGTGCGCCTTGTTCAGAAATAAGGTGACCACGGCACTGGTGCTCTAGTTCCTGAGTATGTGGAACAGGACTTGCTTTCATCACAATATATCCAGTGTCTATTTTAATCTTTGGTTGAAAACTTAGAGTGCATGTGCATATCAATGTGTAGGCCATATGTTAGCACACATGCACACATAAAAGTCAGAAATTATGCTGTTGGGAACCACAGACGCTTATCTTTTCCTCTTTCCTATACAATTCTGCTTTTGACCTTGGAACCAAGCTTACTACAAAAGGCAGCCGTGCTGCTGCAGACTAGACTGACTGTTCAGCTAACTCGCAGAATAGTAAGCAAAAGGACATAAGAAGTATCTCCTGCAAGCCACTGGCTCAGGATGACTGGATGGGAAGGCAGCAAGAGAGTCGTTTTATTTCATTAACTCACTAAGAACATGAAGGTGATGTCATAACAGAGTTTTCTTTTGCTTTGAAACCTGACTAATGACACACCTGTTAAAGCAAAAGGTAGTAAACCCACGAGTAAGAGCTGCATGCTGGGGAACAGAAGACAGACTCTACAGCTGGAGGTGCTAGCGTAAGGTTCTTGTTTCATTGAGTTCAAAAGCATTTTGTAGATATCTTAGTTTTTAGTGCTACCTTTCAAGACTGGCAGGAATATAAGATCAGCGCTCTACTCTGGCTTACTGGACCACATGCTTGCAGGATAAAGACTAGTGAGAAGTTTTCATTTTTGAAAAAGAGATGAATATTTTTTAAATATGTGAAAATTTGGAAATCAGAATCACATCCAACTCAGTTGAGAATTTAGACTTACTCTAATACTAAAAGAGGTGAGGGAAATTATTCAAGATTACGTGGCTGAAAGCAACAAAGCAGGAATTTACAGTCCCTTCTCTCATGGCTCTTATACCTAAGGCATCTGAGACTTTTACTCTGAAGGGTGGAATGAAGTCTAAAATCCCACAGAGCTAGTACTCTGTAGGCTGACAAAGGCCTTATCTGTGCTTTTTATTTTCATTCAATTAATAAATACTAAGTGATAGCCATTATCTGAAAATTTGTAGAAGAAAGAATTTATTGGGGGCTTACAGTTTCAGAGGGTTTGCAGTCAAGGTTGAAGGAGCAGAGTTAGCAAGTGAGAGGTGGCTGGAGCAGCAGCTAAGAGCTCCCACTTCAAACCAAAACCAGGAAGCAGAAAGGATGCACCTTGAATTGCAGAGGTTTTTTAAAATCTTCAAATCACCTCTAGTGATACACACCTCTTTCAAAAAGCCACACCTCATGAGCTTTCCCAAACAGCCACCTATTGGCAACCAAGTATTAAAATGTCCAACACATATAGGAGAGATCTTATTCTAACTACCATATGGTCATTTATAGGAAGGTCCCACTCTAACATGTTCCACTCAGAAGCATCAGAACTCATGAAGTTATGAATAGCAAGACTCCATAGCCTTGATGGAAAGTTCCAAATCTTAATCCCCACTGAGCGTCTGTGAAAATCTGCTCTCTGGAATTCTGAAAGTATTTGACAAGAAATTATTGAAAAACTTCAAGGTCTAGGCATAGGTGAATGCTTTCGGAATGAGACACCAGACATTCAGGAAATAATGCCAGCAATTGACGAATGAGATTTTGTTGATTTGAAAGCTTCAGCACTTCAAAGGAAATGATGAGTGAAGAAACAATCTAAAGATTTGGGAGTAAATATTTTGCCTAGCTATACAATAATAATTAACATGTAGAATATACAGAACTAGGGAGACGGTTCTGTCAGCAAAGTGCTTGCCTTGCAGATGTGAGAACCTGAGTTCACTCCCCAAAACCCATATACAAAGCAGAATGCATTGATGCAGACTTCTAAACCTAGAAGTGGGGAAGTGGGAATGGACTGAACCCTGGGGTTTACTGGCTAATCAACATGAGCACAGACATCATCCAAAGTACATTTTAAAAAAGATTTGTTTTTATTCTCAAGGATAGGTATATATGTGTATTTGTATATTAGTCTGTACTCATGAATGCAGATATGTTCACTGAGTTCACATGAGAGCACTGGCCATCCTGGTGCTGGCATTATAGGAGGCCATGTCTTGCCCTATGTGGTGTTAGGAACTGGACTCAGATGTGCTGGCAGAGCAACACTCAGAAACTCTATTGTACTTGGATCCTGATCTGTAAGACATTCAAGATACATGGATTTAAATGTGGGTGTAGCCTAGAAATCTAACGCAATAATCAAGGGAAAATAATGAAGTAGAAGAAGGAGGAGGAGGAGGAGGAGGAGGAGGAGGAGGAGGAGGAGAAGGAGACCAAACAACACAGGGGACATGTAAATGGAAAAGCCATTGGGAAAGGAGGCTATGAGCAGAAATCAGGGTAGCGGAGAACTGAAATGGAAGAAAAGTCTAATAAAACACGCACTGAAATTGGCATAATGTCTACTATATTGTACTATATTATATGCTATACTATATACTAATTTTAATTAAAGATTAAAGTTATATAATTCTCAAGAGAATATATACAACTGGAGATAATTACATTAAATAAATTAAGTCAGTCTCTCTCTCTCTCTCTCTCTCTCTCACACACACATATACATACATACACACACACACACACACACACACACACACACACACATTCCCCAAATATAGAATGTGTACATATGGCATGAAAGCAGAAGTAAAACTTCCTAGGAGAACAAAGAGGACTATGAGAAAGGTGGAGGGACATGGGAACAACATGTCCAATGTAAGTTCATACTCATCTGAAGATATTATTGCATACCAAATTGCAGTGAACATGAAAAATTAAAGTAGAAGAACAAAAATGTGTTATTCCTCTCCCCCTATACACCACTTCTTTAAGAAACAAACCAAAACCAAACCCCAAAACAAAAGCAGACATGTCTATGTCTGATTTTCAATATTCCTGGCTTTTAATACTGTTTGCTTTTGTGTAAGTGAATAGAAGGAACAGGAACTTCAGGCTCGTTTCCAAACCATCATTGTATCAAATTGCCCACACACTGAAGCACAATGGGAGCATTGTAAAGGAGGCCTATTAGTTTCACAGACCAAGGACAGTCGATAACACCAGCTTCCAAGGTCAGGAGTAATGAGTACACTGGATTTTTCCCATCTTCTGCTCTGCCACAAATACTGAACTCTCACATGGAGTATTTTCCGGAAAAGAAGTACACAACATATGATACTACCAACAAGAATTTAAGTCCCCTTTCCTTAGACAAAGAGGTGTCTCCTGCTAAGGTCCATATTTGCACTTAACTGAGGAGTATCTATCCAGCAATCATTTAGTAAAATTGTCCATGTTGTTATATAATATAAATTGTTATCAATATAAGTAACTATTTTAAAACAAATTATGAAAATACTTCAGAAATGCACAATAAAAGCTTTCAGGAAACCATTATACACATAACTAGAGCAAACATGTCAGCTATGTATTTACAATTGTTCATCTCTCCAAAGTGTTAAGAAGGATTCGGGGGCTGGTGAGATGGCTCAGCGGGTAAGAGCACCTGACTGCTCTTCCGAAGGTGATAAGTTCAAATCCCAGCAACCACATGGTGGCTCACAACCATCCTTAATGAGATCTGGTGCCCTCTTCTGGAATGCCTGAAGACAGCTACAGTGTACTTACATATAATAAATAAAATAAACCTTTAAAAAAAAAAAAGAAGAAGAAGAAGAAGGATTGCTGTACCCTAGACACACTTTGGACAGCATGGGTCTCTAAGGAACCAGAAAGTATATCACATAATTCATGCTACCAAAATAGTGACTTGATAGTAAGAAAGCTTACCTCACAACTGAGAGGATTTTCCTTCTGCCTTGGAAGACCTAGCTAACTGATAACAGTCCTATTATTACACCTGGGCTTGAAGTTGAGAGACTATATGCTAGACACTTTGTGCCAACCTCATTTAATCCTTTAAACATTCTGATCAAGTACAGCTCTCTCCACAGATAGGGAAACAGAATTAAAAATACTACATGAGGAACTGGAGATATGGTTCAGAAGTTAACAGCACATATTCTTATGCAAAAGATCTTGGTTCAGTCCTTTAACACCCCCAACTGGCTTCCAACTGCCCATATCACCAGTGCCAGGATACCTAAAACATTTTCCAGGCCTCTGCTAATTTCCATGCACATATAGCACACATAAACTCATAAAATCTCACACACATACCTGTAATAAAAATCAATAAATCTCCTTTCCCCCTCCCCCAATCTTTACCATAGAAAAACTCTGCAAGCACTACCTGCTGTGGCACAGCTAATTATTGAACTACTCATATTCAATAGTTTGTACATACTCACTATAGTTCTGTAAGTGAATTATTTGGCAAAGGAGCATTAGTGTTGTAAATCATGTAACTCTGAATTAAGGAGATCACCCTGGGTTAAGAAGGCAGACACAAGGTAATCATAAAGACCCTTAAGAAGAAATAGAGGCAAAAAAAAAAAAAAGGCTCAGAGAATAATTTGCAGATGCTAGGATGCTACTATTGAAGATAGAGGAACTTGAGTCACAGCACACTGCAGGCTCTAAAATTTAGAAAAGACAAGAAGTCAGTCCTCTCAGGTGGCAGTGGAACCACACAGCACAGTCGATAACCATTGTCCCCCATGTCATCATTCTGGGTCTTCTGAAAGGACCACAGTTGTGCTCATACACTGACTTTAGGTTGGTGGTCTCAATTTTGTACCTCTAGCATTATCAAACAATAAATACACATATATTTTTAAAAGCCATTAACTTTGGAGTAATTTGTTATATCAGAAAATAACACTTACTTTATCACCTGAAGCAAGTGACAAGTTTCACATCAGCAGTCATTCCATGCTGATATCATGTACCTCAAACATAGGGTATTCCTTCCTGTGGCATTCCTGCTGAGAATTTATTGTTACTTTCTTATTAGCACATAACTCCTAATAGAATGTCCTAGAAAATGCCTAAAAACATTCTTCAAAAGCTCCAAAGTGACTCCATATAGGGGAAGACTGAGAACCTAACATAGGTTGGAGCAAAAGAAGAAGATGAGATGACAAAATGAAAAGATATACCTGCCATGGACTGGCCTCAGTTGGCCCTTCAACTTGCAGGAGAATTAGGGTCCCTGTACTGGTGGGCAGGGAGTTGGTGAAAAGTGACAAACAGACTGGAACACAAGGAAGTGTTGATCTAAAAGTAATTTCTCAAAGTGAGCACCAGATTTATAATACAGAAGAAAAACAAGAAAGCTAGGTGATCAGCCAAGGTACATTGAGATGCATAATGGTTATTTACACAAAACAAAGAAAATGCATACATAAAAAGCTGACAGGAGGCAGGCAGTGTTTTTACAACTGAGATAGGAACAGCCCTATCTAAAATCAGCTATTCACAGGAGCCAGGTGAAAGATCTGATGCAATGTTAGTCTATTGTTAAACCCACCACCAAGGGACCCTTAGTAAATATCTAATTATGCTATTCCTCTGGGCCTAGTGAAAAACATGCACAAGGGGCGTTCAGCCCTACTAACCCTTTCATGAATAATTCAATACTTCAATTCTTCCTAAAACCACAGCCTACCTTCTTACTACTATTATGTAATGTAGGCTGTCATTCATGACTGTAATGAGAATCCTAAGTATACTTTGCTAAGATTGCCCTGAGATTTCTTGCTCCTATCTTGTAAAATACTGCAAGAAAGCATGCAAGACCCTCCACACTATTGCAGGGACAAATTTGGAGCATTCGTGCTATGGGAATACCAACATTCTAGGAGGCTGAGTTTCTGTGAAACACTTTGCCTCGGGACTGTGTCCAAGTTTTTAGGCCTGCCACACAGTCTTTACTGGAGTTGGTGTGACATACCAATCACTGTGACTCAGGACAGACATGGGAACTTTCACGACTTGTACATGTTCATTCTTCCTTTGAGCATCAAATCATCTTTGTATGAACTCCTTTCCAATTACGGTCTCAGTCACTCCCCTCACTACCCCCACCTCAGTGGCTGGATGGCCATACAGAATCTCACAAGCTAGAAGGAAGTAGCAGAAGTTTAAGAAGTTTGGAGAGCAGCTACCCAGTTTGTCCAATATGCCTTGAGAAATGACATCACTTACTTATTAAGGGAGAAATGATTTGCTGGTCAACATTCACTTTAGCTATAGTGATTCTTTGTGTTTAGGAAAACTCCTACCTGTAATACATAGACACTCAACATTGCAGGGTATTGCTATTGCTCTTGGAGAGTAATAATTAACCCCAGAACTTGACTATTTCTGTAGCTACTGCATACTTGAGTCTTTGAATATAAAGAAATCAGGCTGGCACTTTTCTGAAAACTTCAACCATACTGGCTAACTTTCATAGTGCTTCTATTTGCCATAGACACTGATTAATAGAGAAACCCACAATTGGCCAATTTATAAAAAATAAGAGGCAGCAGAAGCTCAACTTTAAATGGAACATATATAAGACACTCTTTTTGCCAAGTCTTAGAAAACATTATAGAAGAAAAGAAAAGATCGTGAAAGCTAGCAATGGTAGGTGACTAGAAGAAAACTATGTATTGTGGACAGCAAAAGCAACAACATCTATGACCTCGTGGTAATTGCTAGGTCAAGTTTAACCCAAATTCCAGAAGAGTGAAATGAGTTGAACAAAAAATTTGTAACCCTAGCTGTGGAACTCTTGTAAATTGTTTGCTGTTAGGAGGGAGGTGGACAGAGAGACATACAGACTCAGACAGACAGACATACAGAAAGACAGAATTTGAGAAGTTTCTATTAGCAATGTAGTCCCTGGTAAATTGACCAAGCTTTAGGAAAGATCACACATGCAAGAATAATTATACAGCACAAATTGGACATGGTGGGTTTAAAACAATTTTTAAAACAAAGGACACATGTTATACAGGCAGAGAAGGGAGAGCTAAGTTTGCAAATAATCATGGATAGTGATGAATCAGACCTGAAGACATGATGAGAGTCAATACAAACAAATGATCCATTCAAAGAAAGTAGGTATGAAAAATGGATCTGAAATATCTCAAAAATGGTAATCATCATTGTCAAGCAACAGGTGAGATTTCATCTGTTCTCAGTCAGAATGGCAAAGATAAACAGAGCAACTGTTAGAAAATTCTGGTGGGGATGTGGAGTCTGCATGGAAAGAGAACCTTCACTCATCGATAGTGTGACTGCAAAATGGTGCAACCACTATAGAAATCAGAGTGGAGAATTCTCAAAAAGCTAGAAACAGATCTACTATAATATCCATCTATGCCACACCTTGCATATGCCCAAACTACTCGACATTTTATTCCATAGATATGACCACGTATATTGCTTATCTGTTCACAATAGCTAGAAAATGGAAACAATGTAATAAATAAATAATCAAGTAGGTAACATAATTGCAGCACATGCATGCTATGTAATATTATTCAGCTATAAAGAAAAAAAATCATGAACTTTTTGGGTAAATGGATGTAACTAGGAAAAAAAAAAAAAACATTTATTCTCTCTTACTGAAGGTTCCTAGCTCCAAATCTTCAGATGTAAGTCCATAGTCTGTATCCACCTCAGAAACTAGGAAAGTAAAACAGGACCATTGACATGATATGGAATTTCAGAAGTGATAGAGAAGGGAGGAGGGAGGATACAAATGATCTGATCAAGAAAATGAAAAAGAGTGGACTCCTTGGGGTGCGATGGAACAGAAGAAAGTGGGAGAAAGGTAAATGGGAAAATCAGGATCCCAATAGTCTGACATGGGAAGTGGAAAATGAAAGAGAGAGGTAAGGAAAGAATATGAGAGGAAGGTAGCGGGGAATAGCAAGATAAAAATGATATGATATGGATCTTGGGGAAGGTGGGTAAAATAATAATATGATGCCTAAAAATCAGACAAAACATCATACTATCATTTACAAAATATATACATAATGCCATGTATAAAATATACATATAGATTTTTAGTGAACTTTTCTCATATGAACCAAGGGTGCTCCATTCAAGAGCCAAAGACTACTTAACAGAAAAACCAATACCAGACATAAGAAGCCTTCTTTTGGGTTGTTTGCTGGAGCCGTCTAAGAGACTCCTAAAATATATAGCCTTTTGCTGTTGCCCTTGGTTACTCTCCAAAGGTGAATGGAAAATGTCTATTGCTAATGTCATTTTGCACTTCAGAAACAAAACCCAGAGACCTAAGAACAATTCCTGCTCCCTGAGGACTAGCTTTCATGGTACCAGAAAGTACCATGCAAGCTTTCGAAAGAAGGAGGGAATCAACAGTCCTACCTAGCTGTGACACCTATGACATCAGCATCTATCTTGGCACGATAACCATACATATTGGTACATTGCAACCAAAAACTCTCTAATAGGACTTAAGACACATTGAACATGAGGGAGACCATGCATTGTATTAGAAACCTATCTAGTTACTCAGTGCTAGTGAAATAATGGTTATTGTGGGAGAATCCACACCCATTAATTTCCCAAACCAGTATAATGCCAAAAACTGTCTAAAAATAATTATCCTTATACGTGTCACTACCACCCATCATCAAGGAAACTTCTCTTTGCAACAGGTTGATCAGTGTATAAAACCACAGTTAATCAAAGTGCAGAGTTGTGTCTCTCTAACCTAATGGATACATCTACAAAATACTCCCACACCTGATGTTCAGGGTACATTGCTGAAGAATGGATGGAATACTGTAAGAGTCACACCTCTGATCAAGGACTTTGCCTTGGAATTGTGCCTCCTAGTAACAAGAGAATCTGTATGCATAAAGTCTCAACAACATCATTGTTCCATCTTGACCTGAGCCAAGAAGACACCAACAAACATGCCAAACTGGATGGGGATGAGCCCACGAGGCCTAAACCCTAAACAAAGAACTATTGCCAATGGAGTAAAGTGGGGAGCAAGAAAGGTGGCCCTCTCAGAGAACAGCACATTTGTTGGAGCTCTGGTAGCAACTGATCAGCCTCAAGAACTTGTGTGTGTGTGTGTGTGTGTGTGTGTGTGTGTGTACCCAACCAGGTTATATTGCGGAATATCATGGGTATGCCATAACTATTAGCAAAAACAAATTGAGGCCATGATTTTGAATGAGTGTGGAGAAATTTATATGGGAGGAATTAGAAGAAAGGAAAGGGGAAATTGTAAAGTTATAATCTCAAAAATTACAAAAATTAAGCTACAAAATGTACAGAGATCTCAAAGGAATAAAAATATGTTAACTGCAATATATATTATATTTTTCAAAATTGTGAAGCATTAAATTGTTTTAAAAGTTTACATGCAAAATCATGAAATCTTAGCAGTACACATGGAGAAGCATTGGTACTATAATAATAGAATTCCCATACCAGCAATATTCAAGTTTCGGTAAGTTAGGCTTTCTCAACTACAACTCACATATGTGTAATTAACTTTGCTCAGAGAGAGCAAGGGAATAAAATTCTGCATGCAAATACATTTGTGAAAGTTGATATGCTGATATATTATTACATACTTATTCTAGCTCAAATAATTGAATGGTTAATTTGAAAATCATGAATAAATATCTTTAAAATATTCTTCTTTATTTGGTTAATTTAATGTCAATTGAATCAACTGTTAACATTTTTTTCTTCTAAATTTCAAAACCTGTCTAATAGTGCCTTTGGAAGGCTCTAATTTCAAATATATTGAAGAATGAATCTTCCTCTTTCCATTCCATATTTAACAAATATGAGCTAAACACAAAAATCTGGGAAGGAGTAAGCCTGACAAGACAAGGGAGGAGTGTAGCCAGAAGAGTTAAGAGTAGGATGGAGGTAGAAGGAAGATGGGAAGAATGACAGGGAGAGGGAACTTAAAGGCTCATCAGAAACAGTGGTGCCACCTCATCACGAGAAAAGAGGAGGAGTTAAGAGATTTTTTGTCCCACTTTCCCCATGACCCATCTTTCATTTTTCCCTTAGCATAAATATGAGAGACTGTCAAACATCTTTCTGAAATCAAGTATAACATTTCTATGGTCCACCATTCCCCAGATTTCCTATCTCAGTAAACATTGCCAAAAATAGGATATGAGTCTGGTCTGGCATAAGTTCCTAGCCAATTTATTCTATAATCTCTATATTCTTATCTTAGACTCATGAAGCATCAGTTTATCAGTCATTATAGAACAATACAAGAATCAATGTTATGCTCCTGCCTTAGATCTGGAGTATGAAAGCTTCCTGTTCTTAGATAAATGCAATATTTTGGTCTTTGAAACAATGTCAAAATGGTTTCCTAAAGGTCATTAAGAGGGTAAAGAGTCATCATCAGAGTCATTCTTTCTGTTTCCCTGTGGAAATAAAAAGATTACTCTCCCCAGTGAAAAAGATGTTTGAAAAATTGCATCTACCCTCTCAGAAGTAGTCAAGCAAATAGTCTAGGATTCCAGGTAGAGGTGAATGATGCTCCTGTCTTCCTGTCCTCTAGAATTATAGAGTCATCAAGGTGGTGGCACTTCAACAGCACAAATATAAGATGTTCAGTCACTCAACAGATGCTACTGGGAAACATGGTTTCATTTGATTGTAATGTACTAAAACCATGGATATGCAGAGATAAAATAGTGAAAAAACTGAACCTCTGTAATTCATGTTCTTCTTGATAATATCAAAAAATTTACTTTTGTTCACTCGAAGACAAATTTCTTTTTTTTTAAACTTTTTCTCATTTTTAATAGGTATTACATTTCAAATGCTATTCCGAAAGTCCCCTATACCCTCCTCCACCCTATTACTGTACCCACCCACTCCCACTTCTTGGCCCTTGCATTCCCATGTACTGGGACATATAAAGTTTGCAAGACCAAGGGGCCTCTCTTCCCAATGATGGCCGACTGGACCATCTTCTGCTACATATACAGCTACAGACACGAACTCTGGGGGTACTGGTTAGTTCATATTGTTGTTGCACCTATAGGGATACAGACCCTGTCAGCTCCTTGGGTACTTTTTCTAGCTCCTCCATTGGGAGCCCTGTGTTCCATCCATTAGCTGACTGAGTATCCACTTATGTGATTGCCAGGCACTGGCATAGCCTCAAAAGAGACAGCTATATCAGGGTCCTTTCAGCAAAATCTTGCTGGCATATGCGATAATGTCGGAGTTTGGTGGCTGATTATGGGATGAATCCCTGAGTGGGTTAGTCTTTGGATGGTCAATCCTTTCATCTCAGCTCTAAACATTGGCTCCATAACTCCTTCCATGGGTATTTTGTTCCCAATTCTAAGAAGAGGCAAAGTGTCCACATTTGGTCTTCATTCTTCTTGAGTTTCATGTGTTTTGCAAATTGTATCTTGGGTATTATAAGTTTCTGGGCTAATATCCACTTATCAGTGAGTGCATATCATGTGAGTTCTTTTTTGATTGGGTTACCTCACTCAGGATGATACCCTCCAGATCCATCTATTTGCCTAGTAATTTCATAAATTAATTGTTTTTAATAGATGAATAGTACTCCATTGTATAAAGGTATCACATTTTCTGTATCCATTCCTCTATTGACGGACATCTGTGTTCTTTCCAGCTTCTGGCTGTTATAAATAAGGCTGCTATGAATATAGTGGAGCATGTGTTCTTATTACCAGTTGGAACATCTTCTGGATATATGCCCAGGAGAGGTATTGCAGGATCCTCTAGTAGTACTATGTTCAATTTTCTGAGTAACCACCAGACTGATTTCCAGAGTGGTTGTACAAGCTTGCAATCTCACCAACAATGGAGAAGTGGTCCTCTTTCTCCACATCCTCACCAACATCTGCTGTCACATGAGTTTTTGATCTTAGCCATTCTGCCTGGTGTGAGGTAGAATCTCAGGGTTGTTTTGATTTCCATTTCCCTGATGATTAAGGATGTTGAACATTTTTTCAGGTGCTTCTCAGCCATTTGATATTCCTCAGTTGAGAATTTTTTGTTTAGCTCTGTGCCCCATTTTTAATGGGGTTATTTGATTTTCTGGAGTCCATCTTCTTGAGTTCTTTATATATATTGGATATTAGTCCCCTATCTGATTTAGGATTGGTAAAGATCCTTCCCCAATCTGTTGGTGGACTTTTTGTATTATTGACAGTTGAATACACATTTCTCATGAAATTGAAAGATTACAGCAACTTTGCTTAATGTGATGATAAGTAAAATAAGTCAGGTCCCAAAACACAAACACCTCACTTTTGTCTCATATGAAGAAGTTAAGTTAAACAAACAAAAGACATGACAATTTCCAAACTATTTGGGAAGAGGAATGCAATGGGCTGGTGGCAAATTGATTTAGTGGTAGAGGGTGAATATGATAAAAGTTTATTATGTACATATGTAAAAATGTCATAATAAATCATATTTTGTATAATAATCATATAGTAAATTAAAATGTGAATTCCAACATTATATCAAACATGAAAGTCATGAAGGAGGCCATTTCTGAAGACTGGGCCTAGGATGAAGAAGAAATGGTAATAGGAACAATATATAAGATTTAAATATATGAAGATTCCATGATGAAACCTGTTATTTGCACAGTGTATGCTAGTAAAAATAACTGTGAGTTTTCAACCTCACAAAAATGATATGCAAAAATTTGGAATTTTAAGAAGAATTCAGTGATTCATATTAGGCATTAAAACTAGAAGAGCAATTACAGGGTGAAATCTACCAAGACCACTCTTTAGTGTTTGTTTGTTTTTTTAATCTTACAATACAGTATTTTAAATATCTAAATAACTGAATAGAGTGTCAACTGTAGCCCCTCAGGAACCCACAGGTGAATCTGAAGCACTTTTTTGTCAAAAGTAAAAATCTCTTTGACATTCAAACCTTTTAATAGGAAAAAATAAGGAGAAATAAAGATGGCTAGTTTCAGATTAAATTCCATCTCATTATTGCAAATTGGAAAAGCTAAGACGTCAGAGGAAGCTACATAATGAGCTTGAAGATAATCAGATAATATGTTTCTAGGCATATTTATACATACTTATGTCTTAAGGACTTAAATTTAGGGTACAGTAAGACAGGTGTCTTGGTCTCTGCTCAACTGATTGCTAAGGAGCTTAAGAAATAAGTCTTGCTGGTACATACTTCAGAGGACAGCATGGTTAGATGTTCATTGTTGATAGACCAACATAGAGTTGACAAGCATAGTTAGACATCTATTCTTTTTTTTATTAGATATTTTCTTAATTTACATTTCAACTGCTATCCCGAAAATCCCCTCCCCCCTTCCCCCTTCCTGCTCCCCTGCCCACCCACTCCCACTTCTTGGCCCTGGCATTCCCCTGTATTGGGGCATATAAATTTTGCAGTACCACGGGGCCTCTCTTCCCAATGATGGCCGACTAGGCCATCTTCTGCAACATATGGAGCTAGAGACACGAGTTCTGGGTTCTGATTAGTTCATATTGTTGTTCCTCTTCTAGGGTTGCAGACCCCTTTAGCTCCTGGGGTTCTATCTCTAGATTCTCCAATGTGGGCCCCGTGCTCCCTCTTATGGATGACTGTGAGCATCCACTTCTGTGGGAGTCAGCTATATCAGGGTCCCTTCAGTAAACACTTGCAGTCCTATGCAATAGTGTCTGAGTTTAGTGACTGATTATGGGATGGATCCCTGGTGGGTTAGTCTCTGTATGGTCCATCCTTTCATCTTAGCTCTAAACTTTGTCTCTGTAACTTCTTTCATGGGTATTTTGTTTCCTATTCAAAGGAGGAATGAAGTATCCACATGCTAGTCTTCCTTCTTGATTTTCTTGTGTTTTGCAAATCGTATCTTGGGTATTCTAAGTTTCTGGTCTAATAAGCATTTATCAGTGAGCACATGTCCAATGACTTCTTTTGTGATTGGGTTACCTCACTAAGGATTATGTCCTCCAGATTCATCCATTTGCCCAAGAATTTCATAAATTCATGTTTTAAATAGCAGAATAGTACTCCATTGTGTAAATGTACCACATTTTCTGTATCCATTCTTCTGTTGAGGGACATCTGGGTTCTTTCCAACTTCTGGCTATTATAAATAAGGCTGCTATGAACATAGTGGAACATGTGTCCTTTTTACCAGTTGGAACATCTTGTGGGCATATGCCCAGGAGAGGTATTGCTGGATCTTTCGGTAGTACTATGTCTAATTTTCTGAGAAAATGCCAGACTGACTTCCAGAGTGGTTGTACAAGCTTGCAATCCCACCAGCAATGGAGGAGTGTTCCTCTTTCTCCACATCCTCACCAACATCTGCTGTCACATGAGTTTTTGATCTTAGCCATTCTGACTGGTGTGAGGTGGAATCTCAGTGTTGTTTTGATTTGCGTTTCCCTGATGATTAAGGATGTTGAACATTTTTTCAGATGTTTCTCAGCCATTCGGATTTCCTCAATTGAGAATTCTTTGTTTAGCTCTGTACCCCATTTTTAATGGGGATATTCGTTTTTCTGGAGTCCAGCTTCTTTAGCTCGTTGTAGATGTTGGATATTAGTCCCCTATCAGATTTAGGATTGGTAAAAATCCTTTTCCAATCTGTTGGTGGCCTTTTTGTCTTGCTGACTGTGTCTTTTGCCTTGTAGAAGCTTTGCAATATCATAAGGTCCCGTTTGTCAATTCTTGATCTGACCACACAGGCCATTGCTGTTCTGTTTAGGAATCTTTCCCCTGTGCCCACACCTTCGAGGGTTTTCCCCACTTTCTCCTCTATAAATTTCAGTGTCTCTGGTTTTATGTGGAGGCCTTTGATCCACTTAGACTCAAGCTTTGTACAAGGGTATAAGAATGGGTCAATTCCCATTCTTCTACATGATAACCGCCAGTTGTGCCTGCACCATTTGTTGAAAATGCTGTCCTTTTTCCACTGGATGGTTTTAGGTTCCTTGTCAAAGATCAAGTGACAATAGGTGTGTGGATTCATTTCTGGGTCTTCCATTCTATTAGATTGATCTATCTGTCTGTTGCTGTACCAGTACCATGCAGTTTTTATCACAATTGTTCTGTAGTACAGCTTAATGTTAGGCATGGTGATTCCCCCAGAGGTTCTTTTATTGTTGAGAAGAGTTTTTGCTTTCCTATGTTTTTNTTGGTGGAATTTTTGGGGTCCCGAATATATACTATCATATCATCTGCAAACAGTGATATTTTAACTTCTTCCTTTCCAATTTGTATCCCCTTGATCTCCTTTTGTTGTCGAATTGCTCTGGCTAGGACTTCAAGTACTATATTGAATAGGTAGGGAGAAAGTGGGCAGCCTTGTCTAGTCCCTGATTTTAATGGGATTGTTTCCAGCTTCTCTCCACTCAGTTTGATGTTGGCTACTGGTTTGCTGTAGATTGCTTTTATTATGTTTAGATATGGGCCTTGAATTCCTGACATTTCCAAGACTTTTATCATGAAAGGGTGTTGGATTTTGTCAAATGCTTTCTCAGCATGTAAGGAGATGATCATGTGGTTTTTGTCCTTGAGTTTGTTTATATGGTGGATTACGTTGATGGATTTCCATATATTATACCATCCCTGCATTCCTGGGATGAAGCCTACTTGGTCATGATGGATGATCATTTTGATGTGTTCTTGGATGCGGTTTGCGAGGATTTTATTGAGTATTTTTGCATCAATATTCATGAGGGAAATTGGTCTGAAGTTCTCTTTCTTTGTTGGATCTTTGTGTGGTTTAGGTATCAGAGTAATTGTGGCTTCATAGAATGAATTGGGTAGAGTACCTTCTGTCTCTATTTTGTGGAATAGTTTGAGGATAGTTGGAATTAGGTCTTCTTTGAAGGTCTGATAGAACTCTGCACTAAACCCATCTGGTCCTGGGCTTTTTTTGGTTGGGAGATGATTGATGACTGCTTCTATTTCTTTGGGGAAATGGGACTGTTTAGATCATTAATCTTATCCTGGCTTAACTTTGGTACCTGGTATCGGTCTAGGAAATTGTCCATTTCCTCCAGGTTTTCTAGCTTTGTTGAGTATAGCCTTTTGTAGTAGGATCAGATGATGTTTTGGATTTCCTCAGTTTCTGTTGTTATGTCTCCTTTTTCATTTCTGATTTTGTTAATTAAGATACTGTCCCTGTGCCCTCTAGTGAGTCTGGCTAAGGGTTTATCTTGTTGATTTTCTCAAAGAACCAGCTCCTGGTTTGTTTAATTCTTTGAATAGTTCTTTTTGTTTCTACTTGGTTGATTTCTGCCCTGAGTTTGATTATTTCCTGCTGTCTACTCCTCTTGGGTGAATTTGCTTCCTTTCGTTCTAGAGCTTCTAGGTGTGCTGTCAAGTTACTAATGTATGCTCTCTCTAGTTTCTTTTTGGAGGCACTCAGGGCTATGAGTTTTCCTCTTAGGACTGCCTTCATAGTGTCCCATAAGTTTGGGTACATTGTGGCTTCATTTTCATTAAACTCTAGAAAGTCTTTAATTTCTTTCTTTATTTCATCCTTGACTAAGGAATCATTGAGTAGAGTGTTGTTCAGTTTCCATGGGAATGTTCACTTTCTATTATTTATGTTGAAGATCAGCCTTAGTCCATTGTGGTCAGATAGGATACATGGGATAATTTCCATATTTTTGTATCTGTGGAGGCCTGTTTTGTGACCAATTATATGGTCAATTTTGGAAGATGTACCATGTGGCACTGAGAAGAAAATATATCCTTTTTTTTTAGGATAAAATGTTCTGTAGATATCTGTTAGATCCATTTGTTTCATGACTTCTGTTAGTGTCCATGTGTCTCTGTTTAGTTTCTATTTCTAGCATCTGTCCATTGGTGAGAGTGGGGAGTTGAAGTATCCCACTATTATTGTGTGAGGTTTAATGTGTGTTTTGAGCTTTACTACAGTTTCTTTGATGAATGTGGCTGCCCTTGTATTCAGGGCATAGATATTCAGAATTGAAAGTTCATCTTGGTTGATTTTACCTTTGATGAGTATGAAATGCCCCTCCTTGTCTTTTTTTATAACTTTGGGTTGAAAGTCAATTTTATCCGATATTAGAATGGCTACTCCACCTTTTTTCTTCCGACCATTTGCTTGGAAAATTGTTTTCCAGCCTTTCATCCAAAGGTAGTATCTGTCTTTTTCCCTAAGATGCGTTTCCTGTAAGCAGCAAAATGTTGGGTCCTGTTTGTGTAGCCAGTCTATTAGTCTATGTCTTTTTATTGGGGAATTGAGTCCATTGATGTTAAGAGAAATTAAAGTAGTTGTTGCTTCCTGTTATTTTTGTTGTTAAGGTTGGGATTCTGTTCTTGTGGCTGTCTTCTTTTAGGATTGTTGAAGGATTACTTTTTAGTTTTTTCTAAGGTGTAGTTTCCATCCTTGTTTTGGTGGTTTCCCTTTATTATCCTTTGAAGGGCTGGATTCGTGGAAAGATATTGTGTGAATTTGGTTTTATCATGGAATACTTTGATTTCTCCATCTATGTTAATTGAGAATTTTGCTGGATTTAGTAACCTGGGTTGGCATTTGTGTTCTCTTAGGGTCTGAATAACATCTGTCCAGGATCTTCTGGTTTTCATAGTCTCAGGTGAGAAGTCTGGTATAATTCTGATAGGCCTGCCTTTATATGTTACTTGACCTTTTTCCCTTACTGCTTTTAATATTCTATCTTTATTTAGTACATTTGGTGTTTTGATAATTATGTGTCAGGAGGAATTTCTTTTCTGGTCCAGTGTATTTGGTGTTCTGTATGCTTCTTGTATGTACATGGGCATCTCTTTCTTTAGGTTTGGGAAGTTTTCTTCTATTATTTTGTTGAAGATATTTGCTGGCTCTTTAAGTTGAAAATCTTCTTTTTCGTCTACTCCTATTATCCGTAGGTTTGGTCTTCTCATTGTGTCCTGGATTTCCTGGGTGTTTTGAGTTAGGATCGTTATGCATTTTGCCTTTTCTTTGAATGTTGTGCCCATGTTCTCTATGGAATCTTCTGCACCTGAGGTTCTCTCTTCCATCTCTTTTATTCTGTTGCTGATGCACATCTATGGTTCCTGATTTTTTTCCTAGTGTTTCTATCTCCAAAGTTGTCTTACTGGGTTTTCTTTATTGTTTCTATTTCCCTTTTTAGGTCCTGGATGGTTTTGTTTAATTCCATTACCTGTTTGGTTGTGTTTTCCTGTAGTTCTTTAAAGGATTTTAGTGTTTCCTCTTTCAGGACTTTTACCTCTTTAGCATTGTTCTCCTGTATTTCTTTAAGTGAGTTATTCATGACCTTCTTAATGTCCTTCTTCATGTCCTCTACCAGCACCATGACATATGATTTTAAATCGAGTCTTGTTTTTCGGGTGTGTTGGGGTATCCTGGACTGGCTGAAGAGGGAGTGCTGGGTTCTGAAGAAGGTGAGTGTTCTTGGTTTCTGTTATTAAGATTCTTATGTCTGCCTTTCGCTATCTGGTAATCTCTGGAGTTGATTGTTATAGTTGTCTCTGGTTGGATCTTGTTCCTCCTGTGATTCTGTTGGCCTCTGTCAGGGAGGCCAGTTCTCTCTTGAATCTCAGTGGTCAGAGTAGTCTCAGCAGGTGAGCTCTCCTTTTGCAAGGAAGGTGCACAGATTTTTGGTGTTCAGACCTGCCTCTTAGGTAAAGTTGAAGACCCTATATAGGGCCTATCCTAGAAGATCTGTTGCCTCTGTGGTCTGAACACTCACCTGCACAGAATAGTCTCTGTGGGACCCTTTGTAGTCCATGAGCTGACCTGAACAGACTGGTCTCTGCACAACCTGGGACCTAATAAGGCTCTCTTACACATTTGGGCAGAGAAAGCCCTCCCAGGCTGAGAACTTTCCTCAGACGGGGAGGGTGCTGGGATGTCTAGAGCCCAAAGCTGGGTGTGTCCCAAAAGGTGCTTTGTTCAGCTGTTTGCTCACTCACCCTTTGCAGTCCCTGAGCTGACCTGCGCAGACTAGGTCTTAGCGACCTGGAACCCAAGATGGCTCTCTCACATGTTCAGGCAGGAAAGCCCTCTCAATCTGCGAACTGTCCTCAGGCAGGGAGGGTGCTGGGATGTCTAGAGCCCAGAGCTGGGTCTGTCCCGAATGGTGCCCTGCTCAGCCGTTTGCTCACTCACCCTTTGTAGTCCATGAGCTGACCTGAGCAGACTGGGTCTGAGCGACCCTTTGCAGTCTGTGAGCTGAGCCACCCAGACTGGTTCTGAGCGACCCTTTGCAATCTGTGAGCTGACCTGCTAGTGACCCTTTGTGGTCTGTGAGCTGACCTGTGTAGACTGGTCTCTGAGCAACTTAGGACCCAATATGGCTCTCTCACAAGTTCTGGCAGAGAAGGTCCTCCCAGGGGGAGAGCTGTCCTCAGGTGGGGAGGGTATCTAGAGCCCAGAGCTGGTTGTGTCCCAGAAGGTGCCCTGTTCAGTCCTTTGCTCACTCACCATTTGCAGTCCATGAGCTGACCTGCGCAGACTGGGACTGAGTGACGCTTTGCAGTCTGGAGCCTGTCCTTCTTATATTCCCAGTTGATTCTGGACTCCTCTGAGTCCAGCTTATACTGTGATCCTTTGATTGTGGGCTCCTGTGAAATGCTGGTCCCAAAATCACATGGGGAGTCCTCTAGGGCTGATTGGGGAGTGCACAGGCTGTGTGCCCAAGGAAACCAGGTGTGCCAGCGGGGACCGGAAAGGACCTCTGCTCTTTGACTGGTCACTCCTGTATTTCCCCAGTGCTGTCCCCATTCTTGTGTGACTAGATGGAACTGGTGTTGTGCTCCACTCACCACTCACGGCTGGATCCAAGATCACATGGGGACTCCTCTAGGGGTGGTTGGGGAGTGCACAGGCTGTGTGCCCAAGGAGACTGGGCGCGCAGGCGGGACCAGAAGGGACCTCTGCTCTTTGTCTGGTCACTCCTGTGTTTCCCCAGTGCTGTCCCGTTCCTGTGTGCGCGACTAGATGGAACTGATGTTGTGCTCTACTCACGGCTGGATCCAAAATCGCGTGGGTGGGGACTCCTCTGGGGGTGGTTGGGCGTTTTATTAGATTCTTGATGAGGGGAAACACTTAAATATTTACCAAAAGTCAATATTGTTATAACAGTGATTTTTTTTCCTAAAAAAGTTATTAGATGTAAAACTGCAATCAGTAAGCTGGTATTCAGTTAGCTTTAGAGCTAGAGATACAGACCGTTTTTTTTCTGTCCCTTTCCAGTGTGCTCAAAGCCCTGGCTTTGATCTCTAGCCCACATAAGCTGGATATGTTGACACCAGTAAGCAGTCCCAACAATCTGAAAACAGAATCAGGAGGATCAATATTTCGAAACTATCTTCAAAATGTACAGAGTTCAAGACCAGGCTGGGCTATAGGAAGGATAGTCTATATTAAATAAGAAATAGTAAAGTCAAGTTTTCTTCATTTCCACAGTAGAATTCTTCTTTCCTTTATTGTCTTCTTCATAAATATATAGCAGAAATACTTGGTGGGTCATTTTTAGTTATAAATGTTATTACTAAGTATTTGTTACATTTTCCCCCCAAATTGGGATATGTTTTAATGGTAACTAGTTGTTTGTGAGACCCAAATACTCTCTATGACCACCTACCATTTTCTGAAAATATTTTTAACGTTTTGATTCACTTAACGCCTACTTTATTATATTTTAGTTGATTGTTAAAATACTATTTTCTCAAACTGGAAGCATAACTAAGCAGAAGTTATATTTAAAATGTATAATAAATACAACTACTTTAAATAACTATTCTACTTGTAATCTCTTTTTAATTATATATAATTAATTTTAGAAAAGTAGTTCCACATGATTCCAGGAAGGCGAAAATTTATCGGTCTTAGCCACCTTTTAATAATTAGGATCTGAAAATGCATGAGGCCCTTTTCTCTGAAATCAAGGAGCAGTTCTTTCTCTGCCAGCTAATTGATCGTAATGTGAGGAGGGCAGAAGTATGAACCAATTACCACACAGTGGTGGCCCTAACTTAAGGATAATAGCAATTAGAAGCCTCTGAAACAGGTTCACTCAGGATTGTTTCTTTGCTTTCAATGATCATGAAATCTTCCTCCCCAAACCATACACAGTTTGCCTCTGACAAAAGCTCCATTTTACTTCTTAGTTCTTTGATCCTCTTAAAATGATAACTATCTTCCCAACACCTAATAAATTACATACCCAACCTTAGAGATATATTTAAAAGAAGATATTTCTCATGTAAGTTGTACAAATATTTCTAATAGAAGTGTTTCTAACTATGTACCATGATAAGTATTCTTTCAACTGAAGCCTAGTATTTCACTTTCATTGAAAACTACAAAAAAAGAATAGTTTTCATCTGTGTCCTGTTGCAGTGAAGATGTGTCATGACCACTGAAACACTTATAAAGAATAACATTTAATTGGGGCTGGCTTACAGTTCAGCATTTTAGTTCATTATCATGGCAGGAAGCTAGACAGCAAGCAGACTGCCATGGTGCTGGAGAAGGAGCTGAGAGTTCTCTATCTGGATCGGCAGGCAGCAGGAGGAGAGAGTCACACGGAGACTGTCAAGCTTCTGAAACCTCAAAGCCCCCCAGCCCCCACCAGGGAGTGACACACGTCTCCAACATGGCCATACTTACAATAATTACACTCCATTGGAAACTATGGGGGCCATTTTCACGCAAAGCCACCACAAGACTTAAACAGGAAGTGATACTTAGTGACAAACGTGCTCCAGTTCACTCCAAAGACAAGTTCTATAGCAGTACTCTGCAGTCTTTTACTTAGTACTACTGAAACCATTCCTACTGGAAGGCATTTGTTTAAATTAACACAGGGTAACACTAGTGCACTCCCCTCCATATACAGAGAAAATAAAGATAGATAAGAACCTTTGAACAATACCATCTAAGTAAAAATGTGATTAAAAATTGCTTTTTAAACATAGTTTCAAATCTGCAAAATAATTTTAGATCATATTTATTAATTTATATATTATTGTATATTTACTATAAATTATTTAGAAAATATTTTATAGAAAGTATATTCATAAGTAGTTTCCTTTTATCAATTTTTAATTTGAGAGAGTAAATAAATATAAATCATTGTTAAATAAGTATATCTCTGGTGATATATGCTATATCCATTTACAATGTATGAAGTACAAAACCTCTCACATACTCTCAGACTTGACAAGCCTTTCTATTTAGTGGATGGATGAACTCATATGGGCAATAAATTGACAATGAAAATGAGCAAGTTCTTCAGGTCAATTAAGATACAGAAGTGTGACATATTTTGGCATGAACAATGACACAGGTAAAAAGTCAGGTACAATGAAATTCATGGAAGAGAAGATTCAAGGAAAAACATAAGAGAATAAACATTCACTGTATGTGTGCCGAAAATACTTGTGGCAGCAGTGGTTGAAAGCCTATAGTTCAGCCCTGACTGAATGGAGCAGGTGTGGTGATAATGAGCCAATTCCTGTAATTTATCCTCTGATCTCCACATGCATGCTATGGAGATTTTGTTCAATTGAGATATTGTTCGACTAGTAAAGCCTAGAATGCAAATAACTGACACAAACTTTTAAAAAGACAGACTTCAAATAAGAATATGAAAGAAATATAAATTTCCATAGACTTCCAACTCCATGGAGTATTTGGAAATCTCTGCTATCTGGTGAGAATTGTGAAACTGTGAGTTTAATTTAATAGCAGTGAACAGGGATAAGTATAAATAAATTTACAGATTTTTAAGCAGGGGAAAAATCTGGTTTTCTACAACCAAATGTAGACATTATTCAACACTGTAATCCAACTATACTGACAGCAAGTCCCTTAGTGAGAAGAACAAATGTGTGCATCATGTATTGCTTAGTCAGCTATAATGGTCAAAACAGATAGTGAATTGTTCGCCTCAACACTAAGATACATTAAAGGAATTTTAAAAACCAATGTCAGCCTACAGCCTAAGTTAAAAAAATTCTTGGAGTATGTTTGGGTGTGTTACTGAGTTCATAGTAGTGACCTTGTTGTTTGGCTTGACTGGGTAATTGATTATTACTTGTATTTGAATCTTTGCATGTGATTTTGTGAATCCTATGTACATTTTGGAGTCCCTGACTTCCACGATTGTCAAATAACCCAAAACATGAATGAAATCAGAAACCAAAATCTTAATGCATTCCATTACAAAGAGTCTGAGGCTGCCTGACAGGCTACCCCAATTGGAAGTATAGATTTTTGGGGCAGTGAAAATCACAGCTGTGTAGACCATAGTGTACAGTAGAGGTTGGAAAATCTATTTTATTTTAATGTTGTGGATAACTTTGCGGTCCAAAACTACATAGATTTTAACATGAAGGCTGTATAGAGAAGTATCAAAGGCCCTCAGTTCTGAAGTCCCACAGAAGGAACTTTCACATACCAGGGAAAAGGTAAAAATAAAGCTGTCAAATGAGTAAGAATCCCATAAAATTGCAACATAAATTTTGAACACTATAAATACTTTCAGCATAGGTAGACTGGTATTAACACACTCCACAGTGAAAACTCATTTCTAAAATAAGCTAAATGCTGTCTATAGCAACAAAGATATGTTGTACTTCTCGAAGATGATTATCAATGTATCAAGACTCCATTTAGAGTTCTAGACACAGAACAGATCTCGTTATTGGAAACTACTCATGTTTGGCTATGTCTGGGCCCATTTTTATTCTATCTGCAGTTAGGTAAAGCAGAAACTTACAGACTGGCTATGACCTGTGCTGGACTTGGTTCTTCTCCCATCTTACAACAAACAAAGACAAAATAAAAATCATCGTGACGAAGGAATTGAGTAGGGTACGAGGGATTAGACTGTAGTGTAGGAGAGATGGAGGGTCACTGAGGTTGTGGGGTGAGGGACAGAGTTTAATGTAGAAATATGAAGTACTTTTGGATCGTTTGATAAAGACTACTGGAATAGATAAAAGCAGAGTTTGTTTGCCTCATCAGAAGTGCCTGAAATTGGAGGACTCACTATTGCCCAGTACCCTGTAAAACATGGATTCCAACTGGGCCATTTCCAGCTGGAATTTGGTTGCAGCTGTACTAGGTCTATATCGACAGGAGAAAATGCAGCTGAAAGAACCATAGCTTTTCTTCCCCTACTGGTGCCCTGAGTTCTGATAGTATAGACCAGTGATGGATGCCATCAACCTAAGCAGTTTTCTGTCCCATTTATTTTTATAGGTTACACACCTCTAATATTATCATAACAATGTTTTAGATTTCTAAGATATGAGTTTGCAAAAATAACTAATAAAAATGAAATCAGTGTATCAAACTCAATGAATACTTTGAAACAATTTCCAAGAGTACTAATTTTTGATCTTCGTGTAGAAACACAGTATTCTCGGAAATCATTAAAGAATTTGGAAGGCATATGTGACATTAAGAGAAGAGGAAGGTCCCTGGACAGCTAGCCTGTGGGAGAAGGAAGAAAAACATCCAAGCACCTGATGTGAGCATCACTGACATGAATGACCGTGTTATGGAGACTCTACTGAGGAACAGGCTGACATGAGGAGGCCATAGTGAGGTCCCGGTTCAGGCTGCCACCAAGAGTCATGTCCAAGCCCAGGGTCCTATGACACCTGGGGTCTATGTTGATGTCCTAGACCTATGTTATCACTAAAGACCTTACATATACCCGTAGTCTGGACTGCTACCTGAAGGACTGTAGTAAGTTAGCCCTGCCCCTCATCAGCCTCAACACTTGGGAGAGTTGCCTAAGCAGCACAGTAGAGCTGACTCTGATGTCAGGGAGAGAAAGTGAGCTACCCCTGAGGGTGTGAGTGTGGGATAACTGGCCTCAAGCATAGTCTGCAGTGGGGTAGCCTGGGCAAAGGAGATGTTCCCCACTCCTTGCCACCTGGGGCAGCTGGGAAAGCAGTCTGTGAGGTCATAAAGAGTGGAAGAGCTGGCTCTTCCCTTGACAGACTGCAGCCCTGGGGAGAGTGGGCCCTATACCTTGCCTGGGCAGCACAGTAGAGCTTACCCTGGTGGCAAAGATGCAGGTAAGCAGGCTGCCAGAACCTGAGAGCAGGAGAGCTGACCTTGCCCATTATCAGCTGAAGCATTGGGTGAGCTAGCTGGGACAGTGTTATAAATCTTGTATTGGTAGTGTGAGCTCACTAGAACTGGCAATATATCCAACTCAGCTACCTCCCAGGGCTTTTAATTGGCTCATCCCAACATCTTCCCCATCTGTTATTTGCTAGAGTCCATGAAAGTGTCCAAAGCTACAGGACCTCCATGACATGAGGTAACAACAGGTTTTCTGAGGGAAGTCCAGATGAGCATCCAGTATAAATGGTATAGCAGAAGCCACAGGCCTTAGACCAGACCAATGACTTATTGAAGTGAACACTTGCAAGTAAAGATATGTGGATTAAAATGTATACTCTGTTACACACTATAACAAGATCTTTTTTATTTTGTATTATTTTATTTTATTTTATTTTGGGATTAGGTTGCAAGGGCAGAGGGCAGATTCAAAGGGAAGGTGATAAGTTGAATAGGGGTGCATGATGTGAAGTTCACAAAGAATCAATAAAAAGTTTTTTTAAACGAAAGGGAGGAGAGGGAGTCTAAAACACAATAAAGACAGGTCCTAGTGACTTTAGTCTGTGTTGTATCTCTCAATTCTTAGGTATCCTATAAAAAGCAATTTGATTTTCATTTGAGTAAATTTAAGCAAGGGACTATAATAGTTAAAAGACTTTTGTCTGTAGTCAAATACTTGGCTTGGGGATTTACAGTTGTATGGTAAGTTAGCCCTCATTTTTATGACCGAAGGTGGTAAAGGCTTTGAAATGTTATCACGAGTTGGCAGCTGGGCTCTAGTTTGCCTCCATTCTTTCAATTTGCTTCATGATGCCTGCTATCAGCATCAATACACAGTGGTGCCAGCTGCTCTCCTGTGCCCCAGTAGCCTCATGCCATGCACCTATTATGTACAATTACACAACCATTTCTAACCACTTAAATCTAGAGTCAGTCCTAAACAACAAAGGCTTCTGCTCAAATGCAGCCCATTCTATGTGTGTATTCAGGTATAAAACTATTTTAATAAAGGTTTCATGTAAAATTTCAGATGATTGTAAGATCCTGCTAAACATCAGAGTTTCTCCCCCACCCACTCACGTGTGTGTGTGTGTGTGTGTCTGTGTGTGTGTGTGTCTGTGTGTGGGAATATGGGTCTTCTACTGAAAACTGAGGGAGATGTTGCTTTCTGTGACTCTGTTATTCATGTTTACCAGGGCTAGAAACAGATGGCACACCACCTGACTCAGAAGAGTCTAATGTAAGATTCATTGTACTTCACAGGAAATCGAGGATTAAGCAATAATACAGAAGGTGACACAGCAGCTCAGTAACCAGTCACACAGTATGATACAGTCAAGTGGCAAAGGGAGAAGAGGAAAAGACAAAGAGAAAATGAAGTCATCTTACTTTAGGTCTTGATGATTAGTATATTAAAACACAGACACTCTCTATCCCAAAACTTTGACTGAAGCAATAATAGCTTGCTTTCTAAAAGATTTCAATTATGTGGTTGTTGTTAGGATTAAAAAGATTGTTCTGGGGGTATGGAGAGATCCTTCAATAGCTAAGAGCACTTAATGCTCTCTTCATCCTAAAACCATCTATGACTCCAGTTCAAGAAATCCTTCATACTCTTTCTGGTCTTCACTGGCATACACATAGTATAGAGATATCCATGCAGACAAAACATTCATACATATAAAATAAAGTGTGCTTTTCTTTAAGACTGTTCTGCCATCATTTGAGAAATGTCTTAATTAAACACCAAAAATTATTTCAATAAATGTACAAATGAATTGAAATAATAGGTCTAAGTAAAGTACAACATGACAAACAAATATATGAAAAATGTTCAACATCATTTGTCACCAGCAAAATGCAAGTCACTGAGCCAAGCAGAGCGGATCATGACTGCAGTGCCATCCCTTAGAGATGGAGACAGGAAGTTCTCTGAATGTTTGAGGCCAACCTGAAAATCATAGTAAGTTGAAAGAGAGGCTAGTCTACAGAATAAGACCCTGTTTCAAAAGAACAACTGCAGAATTCTTGCATTGAGATTTTATCTCACCCCAGTTAGAATGTCTTTCATTAAAGAATTAGGCCTGGATTGGATGGTCTGTTATAATGACTACTTAGACAGGCCTGGGGCAAGAGCAAGTCAGCTTGGACTACACAGAGAATTCAAGGTCAGCTTAGATAACTTATTAAGGCACTCTAGCTCTGTGGATAGTACATCTCTTCCAGCAAACACAAAGTCCTTTGTTTGATAAGATATAAAAATAAATAAATCCAACAAATGCTAACGAAGATTCAGAAGAAGAAAGGAATCCTTAAGGCATAGCTCATTGAAAAACGATTGGCAACCAATGACTTCTTAGGGACAGAGAGCCAGTTTTCTTTGGATGTGGCCCTTAGAGGCTAACAATGATCCTGTGGATAACCCTACCTATATGCGTGCACATAACTACAGCATTAGGTGAACTCAATGGATTTAATAAAGAATACATGAAGTCGAGAAGAGAAAGTTGAGGGCTTACAAGAGGAGTTGGAAGGAAGGGAGTGGGAGAAGCATTTAAACAAAACATAAGATTTGTCTCTGAAATTTTCAAAAAATAAATTTTTATAAAACCCTCACAGATGGATGGTAACAAGTTAAGTTACTCCACTCTAGTGAACAAAAAGTATAAAGTTTTCTAAAAGTAAATAAATAGATAAATCAATCAATAAATATAAGAATAAAATTTTAGGCAATTACCATATGATCCAGAAATATCATTTCTGTTACAGATGGTTTGAGCCACCATATGGTTTCTGGATTTGAACTCATGACCTTCAAAAGAACAGTCGGTGCTCTTACCCACTGAGCCACCAGCAGAAATATCATTTCTGGATATATACCTAAAGGTATTAAAGTCAACATAGACTAGAACTACCTGAACACCCACATTTATCATAGCACTATGCCCATGGCCAAGTTAAAAAAATCAACAGTTAACCATTAGTGGAGAAGAGGATAAAATAAATGCCACTTAAATACACAACATCTTTTTCAGCCACTGATAGGGATGAAATAATATAATTTTCAGGAAAATGAATGAAACCAGGAATCATCAGAGTAAGTTAAGTAACTCAGACTCAGTGTGCCAGCTTGCTTTTTGTTGATGTGGGGAAATAGTCCAAGCAGCCTGGGGAGGAAAGTTTCCTTTGCATTAACCTTCCATATTACAGGCCATCATCGAGGGAACTCAGGCAGGGACTTAAAACCAGGGACCTAATCAGAGACCATGGAGGAACACTGTGTATTCTCTTGCTCTTCATGGCTTGCTCAATTTGCTTTCTGATGCAACCCAGGACCAGGAACCCCTGCCCAGGAATGGTGCTATTCCTAGTGGGCTGTGACCTCCCACATCAATCATTAATCAAGAAAACACCACATAAGGTTTCCTATTGATAGCCAGTCTGATAAAGAGTTCCTCAGTTGAGGTATCATCTTTCTGGGGTAATTGTAGTTTGTGTCAATCTGACAAATTAACCATCACACTCACAAAGAGAAGTATGAAACATTTTCTCTCTCACACGTGGAATTTAGGAGAGGGAAAGGGCATAAAATCAAAAGAGAAAATCTTAGGATTATGGAAGTAGTAAAAGGGTAAATATAATCAAAGTGCATTCTATGCTTATGTGAGAAAAATTATGATGAAATCCATTACCTTGTATTTATGCTAATAAAACTGTACATTAATAACAATAAATTTGTATTACCTTTGAGACATAATAATAGAGAATTTGGAGACACACTTATTGAATACGGAATTTAACAAAGTTGTAGAAAGGGGATCTAAGAGACTAGAAAGGTGGCTCAGTGGCTCAGTGGCTTAGTGGCTCAGTGGCTCAGTGGCTCAGTGGCTCAGTGGCTCAGTGGCTCCGAGTGCTTGTTGCTCCTCCAGTGGACCTAAGTTCAAATCCTAGCATCTACCTTAGGTGCATCAGGACTCTCTATAACTCTAGCTCCTGAAGATCCAACAGTCTCTATTCTCTCTCTCTCTCTCTCTCTCTCTCTCTCTCTCTCTCTCTCTCTCTCTGTGTGTGTGTGTGTGTGTATGTGTGTGTATGTGTGTGTATGTGTGTATGTGTCACACACTTAAAATTTTAAAATAGAAGAAAGAAAAGGAATATAGTATAGAATAACTTGGATTACATGGGGTGGATAATTTTACAATGATACTCAAAATGATATATAAATATGATATGCAAACAGGTGTAAAACCTACCTTCCACTTAACCTAAAAATTTGCACTAAATGTTTCCACTTTTATTCAAAAATGAAAGTTTTAATCTAACATGATCATTAATTTGTATATTATTGGCAGCTGTAGCTGCTCTTGCACTGCACCAGAAGAGAAGTAATCATAGGAGACAAGAGAGATCTTGTAACCAGCAGAACTGGAAATATGTACCACCTGTTACATAAAAGGTTCACTTTACTCTGGGCAAACATCATCTCTTCCTCCACTAACATGAAGATAAAATTATCCCTATTCTGAGAATTGAATGATAGCACCTAAACAGAAGCATGTTAAGAAAACAAGCCCATGGGCAAGGATCCTGCTCACTTGAAGGTGATGTCTCCGGGCTTTCCTACCCTTCACTCCTATCATCCTCATGAATTCAAAGCAATATCAGTTCATCAGTTATTCAGATAAACCAGCCTTCTTAATAGTCTGGCTTTAGCTTCTGACTTCCCTATAGAAGGAACCCACATATATAATGGATGTGGCATCTTCCATAACCTCCTGCTGATATAGCTTATTGAGTCATTGCTTCTGTCAGGTTGACATAACAGAAGACCACCATGTGAGGATGTATTCCTAACCTTGTTATCTTTGTAACTGGTTGTAATACAGACTCACCCCTAGAGACAGAGTGGCATTAAAGTGCAGTCAAGACATTTACAAATAAATTACTGCCTGCAAAAATCATAATAAGTGAAACAGCATTTCATCCGCAAAGAGCACACTTGAAAATCCGTTATCAAAGTCAATTTGCTATTTCCACCCTACATTAGCCTAATAGAATGCACACGAGGCACAGCCGGTGGTGTTCCAGCACAGACTCTCCAAAAAATAAGCTTTAAGGATTTCAAAATATCTGGGAAACTGCATTACTGGTCAAGATAATGGTATTGCTGTAACAAATGAAAAATAGCAGCTGAAATACATAAGGACATGAGACTGGGCATGAACAATCTGGTCCCGACACGAGCCACCATCTGCCACTTCAGGCATCTTCTACAGCAGGCCAGGGCTTTACCTGTTTTAAATTTTAAGTTAGCATTAGCTAGAAGAATGGCCATTGGGGACAGGAGGATAACTTTTTTCCTGCCCTTCTTCAATACTCCACAGAAAATGAAAAAAGGAAAAAGAGAGAGAGAGAGAGAGAGAGAGGAAGAGAGAGAGGAAGAGAAGAGAAGCGAAGAGGAGAGGAGAGGAGAGGAGAGGAGAGGAGAGGAGAGGAGAGAAGAGAAGAGAAGAGAAGAGAAGAGAAGAGAAGAGAAGAGAAGAGAAGAGAAGAGAAGAGAAGAGGAGGAAGAAACAAACAAACAAACATTGCCTCCTGAGATACAACATAGTTTTTCCTCCAACCAAAATGTCATTTTACTCTCAAAAGAGCCATGTTACTAGACTAGACAGGTGATTATGTGGAAGCATTGAAAACAATTTCTTTTCACAGAAAACATTTATACAAAAGGAGAAAGTGAAAGACAGAGTATTAAAGGATCGATTTGCAGCACATCCATTTCCTTGGGCACTTCAGAATTCATTCAGCTTCGTAGTTAGAATATGACAGGTCATTGCAAAAAAAAATAATAATAACTGTCTTCTTCATTTCTGCCTTAGTGGAAGTGGCTCAACTATAAGGCTTCCATAAAATTAGTGATGTTGTTAGTGCGAATTTCTTAGCACTGAGTATCACTCTGTCGAGGAAATTTTCCTTAATAATACATTGCATGGTTTATACATGCATTACATATATTGTTTTGTGTGTCGGCCATTTCATAATGAGACTAGAGGACAGGACATTCTCTGTTGCTTGGTAGCAATAACTTCTCATTCTAACTGAAATACCAAAAAGAAATATATGAATTTTACTCATCCCCTTCCTTGCTAACCATGGCATCTGCAAAGGCTTTCACTTTCATTCTTAGAAGAATCTCAACTCTGAAACCTTTTAGATAGGTTTTTCAAAACTTCATATCCTCATCTATACACTATAATGAATAGGTTGTACATAAAGTACATTAAAGGTCAAATTTTCCACCAATGACATCTTTTGTAATAAGAAAATATATGGCTTAAGCCTTCAGTCTTAGTTAAGCATTAAGGGTAAGGAGTATTGCTTGTTTCTATACATTTAAATTGCTGCTCAATGATACATTATATTTCCATATAAAATTTGAGCTTCTGGGAAGGCCATTATGAATTAATTTCCAAAACTTAGGAATAAACTGTTT
>LR750535.1:92669-105495 GCA_902729485.2 Mus minutoides
TTCCACCAATGACATCTTTTGTAATAAGAAAATATATGGCTTAAGCCTTCAGTCTTAGTTAAGCATTAAGGGTAAGGAGTATTGCTTGTTTCTATACATTTAAATTGCTGCTCAATGATACATTATATTTCCATATAAAATTTGAGCTTCTGGGAAGGCCATTATGAATTAATTTCCAAAACTTAGGAATAAACTGTTTAAATTAATAAACTGTTTTAATTTCAATTTCCAAACTTCCAAAGAGATACAGTTGGCACTTTCATAGAAATTTCTATGAGCTTGTATATGTCAAATACTATGTTAAGTTACTATGCTATCAAGAGTATCTAATTATATCATTGTTCAGAGCAATTTTTAGAGAAAAAAAAGCTATTTTAGTCCACATGGAATAAACAATTGTGGGGCACACCAATTTGATCCTAGCTAACATGAGTAAGTAATTCTAATATTATACTGATATGTTTTCAGATTGTCCAATGCCTAGATCAACAAAATGAAGTGGAGTAATTCATTCAACAAATATTTACCCAACACTTTCTCGACCCTGAAGGGACACAGAAGCATTTGCATCGAAAGTCTGCTAGAAGAGAGTGACACTAAACTGAGTTCTTAGTAATAGCTCAAGAGTGAAAGAGAAAAAGAGTTTCCCCAATAATAAATGGAGAGACACAAAGCAGAGAAAAGAAGCGGAAGTTGTAATAGAAGTTCATAAATCCCATTGTCCTTGCTGGGGTGTGATCGTTGAGTTGTGAGAGGTAAGACCACAGAGTGGCAAGGATCAATTGTGAGAGAGTTTGTTCCAAATTATAAATCTTGGGTTTTGTCTCCCTACTTTTACGAAGATGTTAAAAGAGTTCCAACACAAAAATTGACTATTTATTTAGGTATTTCTGAAGGATCTTTCCTTTTAGATGTTGAGATGCCTTTGATTGGCCCAAGAATGAAGAAGGAAGAACAATTATAAAGTGAATAAAAAAGAAAGGACAAAATAAGACATAATGAGGAAAACTAAGACAATGACCTCAGGAACAGACTAGAAATAGTGGTTAATTTCTCAAAATGACGATTATGTGATAAATTAAGAATGTTCGGGAAGAAAGGCCCTTGGTCTAGCAATGTTTATAGGCCCCAGTACAGGGGAATGCCAGGGCCAAGTAGTGGGAGAGGGAGGGTAGGGGAGCAAGGCGGGGGAGGATATAGGGGACTTTTGGATAACACTTGAAATCTAAATGAAGAAACTCTCTAATAAAAAAAAAATAATGTGATGAGTCATGTTTTGATACATTTACTATATACTTCTAAGATTCCTTCTTGCGGTTCATTTACTAAGGTAGAAAATATGGGCTATACAGTGAAATTTGTACAGGAACCATTTTCTTTTTCCTTTTTAACACACCAACTATCAGTTTCCTGCATGACAAACCTTTTGTGTTGAGCAGGATACTGAAGGCTGCTCAGTGCTTGGAGGAGCTTCCATCTACATATTTGATTGGTAGATGCTTACATGAGATGCCCCAAAGATCAGGAAAAGCTGTAGAAGATTCAGCAGGAGACAAAATAGAAGCAGTCAAACAGGAAGAAGATCAAGGGAGCTCTGAACTCAAACTCAAGTGGATAGTGAATAGGGCTCCATACTGAAAATACAAAAGAAACGACCAAAAGATAAAGGCCAGAAAAGTACCTCACAATTAGAATCATCAGAAATCATGTTATAATGGATAAAAGAATAAGCAAGAAGCTAATATAAAATATTAGGAAGAGTCAAAATTAGGTGGATTATTAATATTGTGAAAGAAAACAAGATGTGTACACTTGCAGTCAAATACATAATGCCATCTTGTATTTTCCACATCGTTGCCTGCTTAATGGACATTCAATTATCAAAGAGTTCACTTTAAAAGATGTCAAAGTATCATTAGAAAATAAATGTCAGGAGCTCATCATTTAAGATCACTAACTCATATTGCAGATGCTTGCACAGACTGGCAGAGTGGCAGGGAAATGTCAGTTCCCAGCACCCATATCATGACTTATAACTGAACTGAAGTGCAATTCCAAAGGATAGCATGTTCCTCTTCTAGCCACTGTGGGCTCCTGATACACATTAACTCAGGCAGGTTCACATACAATTCCAGAAATAAAAAGTAAAAATAGAGACAAATAAGGACCTACTAGAGACAGTTGCAAAAACTGGTAATATTGAAAGGAAACATGAAGGATGTGAGCTGGGGTGTGTAGAGTCGGTAAGGTCTAGGCTTTTATTATTCTTGAGTCCATGGGACACTGCAACAGATCAGGTTGTGCCTACCTTGAGCAAAAGGCTCATCACTGTCCTGTAAGAGAAGAATAGTTCATGACCTGTTTGAAGGACAACACATTACCAGTCCTCACAAGATTCTGAACAAAGGGTTCTCAAAAAGTTAGACATAAGTCTCACAACACTATTTTTCCTCATTTATATTTTCTAATGATTGGTGAAAGTAAATAGTGGCGCATTAAAATCTGATCCATACACAAAAGCTGCTTTCTTAGAAAAGAGACAGTTTCACAAAGACACTGATGAAGTTCAGATGATTCAATCACCGATCTCAACTTTGAAGTGGTATGCTTCCTCCCCCTGCCTCACTTTGACCAGAATATATCACTGCTGCAAAGCAATTTGCACTTTGCAGCTTTAAAGAGAGCAGAAAGGACTGGACTTGCCAGAAGGCACTTGAGCAATTGTCACAGGCAGATTGTTTATTCAACCAAGAGGTTTATTATTATTTTCATAGCATTCTGCAAAGATCAAGGGAAGGCGCTAACAGGCTTTGTTATATTTTTAAGATGGAGTTTAAAGAATTATAAAGCAATACATCATCAAACTGTTTGACATGTTACATGTGTGGGCTGNTTTTTTTTTTTTTTTTTTTTTTTTTTTTTTTTTTTTTTTTTTTTTTTTTTTTTTTTTTTTTTTTTTTTTTTTTTTTTTTTTTTTTTTTTTTTTTTTTTTTTTTTTTTTTTTTTTTTTTTTTTTTTTGGTGCTTTTGTGATCATTGCTTTATTTAGATTATGTTTCTCATCTGACTTGCGTCCAGGACAGCCTTCTGGGCCAGGCTTGTGCCAATGTCTCCATAGTATGTTTTATGTCTACATATACTGGAACAACTTGAATGCTAGTTGCTTACTTTGGTGGTTCTCTTTCATTAATCTCTGAACTCTCTGTACTTCTAAGTACCAGACTCCTGACATTTCCTTTTCATCTCTCTATTTTCCACACATGGTAGAAGCCAAGGTCAGGCACCAAATAAACATTTGCTGAATACACAAATGCATAGAAGGGAAACTACTTGATCCAATATTCATTTGCAGAGCCTCTTTGGGATACATTTATAGAAACATGATTTAGAGGGATTTCAGCTCACCCTCAAAATCTGGGTCCAGAGTCAACATTTCCCATATTTCAATCAGCCTCAGCGTCAACATTCACCCTGTCCAGAGCAAGAACTCCAGGAAGACAGAGCACAGACAAGTCCATTGTCATATAGTTCCTTGTTCCTAATACTTGTATAAATAGTTCCCAGGAGGGAAGAAAGCACTCAGGCTTAATATCTAACAATATGTAAGAAAGGCTACAGTCCTATGGAATCAAATGGCAGCTTCATGTTTCTTAACACTTACTGCAAGGGACTTAATGCCTCTTGGCTCAAGATAAAATCAAACCAAATCTATACCAATTTTTAATACAAATATACACTGTATTGGTGTGTGTGTGTGTGTGTGTGTTTGAGAATGATGTATACTTGATAGCTTGATTATGGCCTATATAGAGTTCCTTCATTTTAGTGTTAATCCTTTAGTGTTGAAAGTTATGCTCATTAAAAAATAATAGTGGGTATGGTGGTTTGAATGAAAGTAGTCCCCATAGATTCATTGGAAGTGGCATTATTGGTAAAAGTGTGTAAACATAGAAGCTGAAGGTAGGGCTAGGGTGACTCTCTTTTTTCTATTTGAAAAATCAATGTGAGAAAAATATAGGCATATATGTGAAAATACAATTATGAAAGCTTATTATTTTATATCTTTTCTTAAAATTGAAATGTAAAGGAAGAAAATATCTAATGAAAAAGATGAAAAAAATGGCCGGGAACACGCCTTTAATCCCAGCACGTGGGAGGCAGAGGCAGGTGGATTTCTGAGTTCGAGGAAAGCTTGGTCTACAAAGTGAGTTCCAGGAGAGCCAAGGCTATATAGAGAAACCATATATCGAAAAACAACAACAACAAAAAAGATGAAAAAAAATTAATCATAAACTTTCTATTCTATTAGATTCAGTGTATTTCGATTTATGATAACATCCTTGATCCACTTGGCCTTGAGCTTTATGCAGGGTAAAAAACATGGATTAATTTGCATTCTTCCACATGCAGACCACCAGTTAGACCAGTACAATTTTTTGAATATCCTTTCTTTTTTCCACTGTATGGTTTTGGTATATTTGTCAAAAATCAAGTGTCTTTAGTTGTGTGGGATTTTTTTCTGAGTCTTCAAGTATATTCACATTGATCAATCAGTCTGTCGCTGTACCAATACCAAGAATGGTTTTATTATTGTTGTTGTTGTGAAAGACCCCCGAAGGGAGACCCTCACTCAGCCTCGGGACAGGCACACACCCAGAAGGACACTGAGACCGAACTTGCTGCAAACACACGAGGATTTTATTGAAAGTAAAGCGGGATAAGCACATTGATCAGCATGCTGGGTCGAGACTCATACACCACCAGTGGTCTAGAGGAGTGTCGACCCCGACCAACGATTGTACAGAGTTTATATNTTTCTCCTATCAGGGCGTTCCAGGTTCTCCTATCAGGGTGTTACCGGCATGTGGCCAAGGGTCCTGGCCAAGAATGTTTCAGGTCGTTGGCCAAGTTTTTTAAGTCAAAAGTACAAAAGTACAAAAGTTCAAAAGTTCAGGTTCTTATAACTAACTAACAGTGGCATCTGTAACTCCATCTTTAAATTCAACTCTTTCATTCCCCACTTCTTCTAGTACGTAGCTCTAATCCTAGAGCTTTTCCTCAGCTCCTTGCAGAGTATGGTACTGCTGTCTCAATACCATAACTTGTATGGCACTAACTCTCTCTTTAACAAAGTCACTAACTTATTGAGAATACAAGGCCCGAAAGTTAACAGAAGTAGGAGTATTATTAGAGGTCCGGCTATGGTGGACAAAAGAGTAGCGAACCACGGGGATCTGTTAAACCAGCCCTCAAACCATCCCTGATCATTTTCTCTCTCTTTCTTGCGTTTCTCTAAGCGTTCTCTCAACTTCATCATTGAATCTTTAATTACTCCTGAATGATCAACATAAAAACAACATTCCTCTTTGAGGGCTGCACAGAGCCCCCCTTCTTTAAGAAAGAGTAAATCTAACCCTCTTCTGTTTTGTAAAACTACTTCAGAGAGTGAAGTCAAAGATTCTTCTAACTTGGTTATGGATTGTTCAATTGTCCCTAAATCTACATCTATGGCTGCCCGTAGTTCTCTAAAATATTGGGGAGTCTGAATCAGGGCAGCTGTGCCAGTGCCCACCTTTGCGGCTACTCCAAATCCCAACAGTACAGCAAGAGTCAAAGAGACCGGCTCTCTCCTCCAGCGTTTCCTGTGGTTAAATTCATCTATAAAAGAAGCATCATCATGGTACAGTAATCTAGGCATAAGTTGAACAAGAATGCAGAAATCTCTTGAATTCTCAAAAACAGCAGTAGAGATGCAGGGGGTCAAACCAGTATTGCAAGCCCATACAGTATCTATAGGTGGCACTAAATATTGATTATCTCCTTCAGATGAGAGGCTCTGAGTGATATTACAGAGATTCTTTTTATCTGATGGTACTTGTCCTAAACAGAGCCCACTTCCTGAAACTTCCGCTTAGGTTAGCTTTTGGTTTTGTCCCCATAAACATTTGGAAGGGTCTGAAGTTTTATTATAGGTTCTGACTTGAGCAATTCCTTCATAATAGGGAGGATTGGAAGTATAGCATAACCAACAAGATTGAGTGATATTGGGGTTGGTGCGATTGAGGACTAAAAATGCCCCTCGTACTAGACTAATCAGGCGTGACTCAGTGCCGACTATTGAAGCTTGGCTGGGAGGGGAAGGAGCTTTTGGTATAGGAGTTGAGGGCTTTATACTCAACAGGGGGCCCCCAACCCTTGGAGTGGGTAAATGGGTGGTAGTGCTGGTGGTGGGATGAGGTCTAGCGAGTGATCGTCCTTGGTCAGGGAGGACACCATTCGGCCCTATGGGCACTGGGGGTAAGCTTCTCATACTTAGTCTTATTTTAAAATTCAAACCTGGATCTTTTCCTCCCGCACTCACTCGCAAACCCCAAGTATTTCCTCTTAGCTAGCTCTGTTTTTCTAATTTCCCTTCGTCTGTAAACTTGATAAGTAGAGGATTACAGTATTTATCTTTACAAGGTCCTGCAGGGCCACCGCTTTTACGGGCACATCCATCCTGTTGATACTTCCATTCACTCCTCTCACCCTCACCTTTCTTATCATAATTACTACCTCTTTTTACTGTAATCAATTCCCAATCAGAAGTATGGTTCCAATAGGCATCTCCCGTAGTCTCACAGCCCCATGCAGCACAGTAGTAATCTGACGCTCCCCCGCATTTCGTTGTTCTCAGTCTATGGCCCTGGCTTTGGCTAGGGCAAACATAAAAATTAACACCTCGTAGGTTTGCTCGGTAATACTGCCCTGAACATCCCAGACTAGATCCTATTCCATTAGCAACGCATTGAGTCTCAGCTGGGGGTTTAAGGAGGTCAGTATGGTTTGGAATGTCCCACGTATCCAGTCCTGCCACTAATTTGCAAATGTCAGGAGTAAGATCTGGCCACCAAGTCCAGGGAGGGTGTATCTCAGTGACTGACCATACACTGCGCCCCTCCTCATTTAACACTTCCCATGTCAGGCGAGCTGGGGCATGTGGATTCATCCTTACGATATAAGCGTAACTTAAGAGGATTATCAGTGGCAGCAACCATCCAGTGGTCTTCATCTTGGCTAGGAGCCTTTTTGACGTGAGAAGCGTGGATCCAGGCAGCAATCCCGTCTACTTTTACTGCTGTGGGGGTGGTCAACAGCACCAGATATGGTCCTTTCCACCGAGGGTCGAGAGTGCTGGCACGGTGTCGTCTGACTAGGACCAAATCTCCGACCTGGAACCCGTGGGGTACTGCCGGGGTCTCCAATGCATAGGCTTCTTTGATCTGGTCCCAGATCTGTGATCTAATCACTTCTAGGGCCTTTAAATGGGTAAACAGAGTAGAGGGTGAGGAAGAGCCAGTGCTGGGACCCAATATCTCAGTAGACTCAGTCAAGGGGGGAGGCCCCCCATGCAGAATCTCATAAGGGGTAAGGCCAAACCGTCCAGGGGTATTCCGGACCCTAAGAAGCGCAAAGGGGAGGAGAGTCACCCAGTCTTTACCGCCGGTCTCAATGGCTAATTTAGTTAGGGTTTCTTTTAGAGTTCTATTCATTCTTTCTACCTGACCTGAACTCTGGGGTCTGTAAGCACAATGTAATTTCCAATTTAACCCCAGCTGAGAGGCCAGTCTCTGACTTACCTGGGCAACAAAAGCGGGTCCGTTGTCCGACCCGATTACCTTAGGAATTCCAAACCGGGGTAGAATTTCTTCTAGTATCTTCTTAGCCACCACTTGAGCTGTCTCAGTTTTCGTGGGGAAGGCCTCTACCCATCCTGAGAAGGTATCTATAAAAACTAATAGATATTTATTACCATACTTTCCAGGTTTTATTTCAGTGAAGTCTACTTCCCAGTAGACTCCTGGGCGGTCTCCTCGTCTTCTTTTCCCAGACTCTTGATAAGGCCTGGCAGCATTAGTGAGGGTGCAGGCATGACAGGCATCCACTATTTGTTTAGTGGTGGCGTTTAAGTTTAACACATAATATTTTGAGGCCTTAACTAATTGTTTCAGTTTGCCTGTTCCCAAGTGTGTTAACTGGTACAGTCTCTGGATATATTCTTTTCCTTCTATGGTAGGCAAGATTATCTTGCCACCTATGGCACAAGCTGTTTCCCCAAGAGTGAATTTCTGCGTTTGCTTTCGGTGCACTAGGTCTTCTATTATTTCAATATCTTCAGCTGAATAAGCATAGCTGGGTCTTTCCCCCTCTTGCTGTATTTCTGAGGAACCTAGGTCTTGTTCCTTTTCTACCAGTATGGCAACCTGCTGGGCTACCTGCTTTGCCACTGCATCTGCCATCTGGTTCCCTTTTGTTATGGGATCTAGTCCTTTCTGGTGGCCTAGGCAATGAATAATGGCCACTTTCTTTGGCAGGTGTATTGCTTCTAGAAGAGCTAATATTTCTTCTTTATTCTTGATGTCTTTGCCTGCTGATGTAAGTAGCCCCCTTTGTTTGTATATGGCTCCATGGACATGGGCCGTTGCAAAAGCATATCGGCTGTCAGTGTAAATATTCACAGTCTTACCTTCTGCCAGTCGCAAGGCTTGGGTCAAAGCCAGAAGCTCGGCCCTCTGAGCTGAGGTTCCTTCCGGAAGGCTGCTTGCCCAGATTACCTGTTTTCCATCCACCACCGCCACTCCTGCTTTCCTTTTTCCCTCCACCACAAAGCTACTTCCGTCCGTGTACCAATTAGGCACTCCTGGCCACGGTTGGTCAGTCAGGTCCTTTCTTATTCCAATTTCTTCAGCCAGGATATCAGCACATTGATGTACCGGGGTGGAGTCATCCATTTCAGGGAGGAGGGTAGCAGGATTGAGGATAGTGGGTTGAGCGAAAGTTACTCGATCATTTAACAACAGGCTCTGGTAGTGAGTCATCCGAGCATTTGTCATCCACCGGTCAGGGGGCTGTCTTATTATACTTTCTAGAGCATGGGGAGCTATTACAGTCACATGCTGACCTAGAGTAAGCTTGTCAGCGTCTTTAACAAGTAAGGCCACTGCCGCAATTGCCTTCAGACAGGAGGGCCAGCCGCTGGCCACTGGGTCCAGTTTTTTTGATAAATAGGCCACGGGCCGTTTCCAAGGCCCCAGAGCTTGAGTCAAGACTCCACGAGCCACTCCAGCCCTTTCATCAACGTATAAGGTGAAGGGCTTAGTTAAATCTGGCAAAGCCAAAGCAGGGGCTGTAAGCAAAGCAGCTTTTATGTTATCAAAAGCTTTCTGGTGTTCCTCTGTCCAGGTGAATGGAACTTTTTCTTTAGTAAGCGGATACAGAGGGGCCGCTAATGTCGCGAACCCCGGTATCCAGAGTCTGCAGAATCCTGCCGTTCCCAGAAATTCACGTACCTGACGTGGAGTAGTGGGGGTCGCGATTAGTGTCACAGTTCGCTTTCTCGCTTCTGTGAGCCATCGCTTTCCTTCCCGGAGGGTGTATTCTAGATAAGTCACCTCGGTACGACATAGCTGAGCTTTTTTAGCTGAAACCCAATACCCCAACTCACCCAGTTCGTTTAGAAGTTTCTTAGTCCCATCAAGGCACGATTCTTGAGTCGAGGCAGCAAGCAATAAATCATCTACATATTGTAAAAGAGAAATTTGGGGGTTTCGTGCCCTAAAGGGCGCGAGGTCACGATGGAGTGCTTCATCAAAGAGGGTGGGGGAATTCTTGAATCCCTGAGGCAGCCGTGTCCAGGTTAGCTGTCCCGTATACCCTCCTTCTGGGTCCCTCCATTCAAAAGCAAATAGTGGCTGACTGTTAGGATGCAATCGAAGGCAGAAGAAAGCATCTTTTAGGTCTAAGACAGTGTACCAAAGCCGTTCTGGTGGGAGAGAACTTAGTAGGTTATAAGGATTTGGAACAGTAGGATGGATGTCCTGTACTCTTTTATTAACTTCTCTCAGATCCTGCACTGGCCGATAATTGTTAGTTCCAGGTTTGCGCACAGGGAGGAGTATTCCAAGGGGACTGGCAAGGTACTAGAATCCCCTGTTGTAACAGTCTTTGAATATGTGGCCAGATGCCTTTTTTAGCTTCTCTACTCATAGGGTATTGTCGGACCGAGACGGGGGAGGCACCAGCCTTTAATTCTACCACAACTGGTGGTATTTGTTTGGCTAGTCCCATCCCCGCCTGTTCAGCCCAGACTCCAGCAAAGGCAGACAGCCATTCAGGAGTTGGTAAAGGGTTAGAATCCAGTTCATGGAGACGATATTCTTCCTCTAGATTCAGAACTAAACATGCTATGGGGGCTTCTCCCCAGGTGACCTCGGGTCCCTTTGAGGTGAACTGAACTTGAGCTTTAAGTTTGGTCAACAAATCTCTTCCCAAAAGAGGCGCAGGACATTCAGGAATTACAAGAAAAGAGTGAGTTACTTGACCTTTTCCTATTTCTAAAACTCGCTTCGTAGTCCAGGGGTAAAATTTACTACCAGTGGCTCCCATTACCATAGTCTTTTTACTGCCCAGTTGTCCTAATGGTTTGGTCAAGACTGAATGCTCTGCTCCTGTGTCTATTAGAAAGTTAACAGGTGTCCCCTCCACAGAGAGCGTTACCCTGGGCTCAGGGAGGGGGGCCGAGTCCTGACTCCCCTAGTCTTCTTCTAGGGTCAACACCTTAGGACCCTTCTTCTTTCTCTTAGGGCATTCTTGAGCCCAGTGTCCTTTTCCTTTACAGTATGCGCATTGATCTTTTTCAAGCGGTATTTTCTGTTCTCTTGGAGATCTTCTTGCCCTGTTGCCCAGGTACCCTAACTGTCCTTTCTCTAATTTTCCTTCACCTATTACTGCAGCCAGGATTCTAGTCAGGTTCCTCTCTTGACGGCGATCACGCCGGTTTTCTCTTTCTTCTGCCTCTCTCTTTTCCCTCTCTTGCTTCTCCTCCTCTGTTTCTCGTTTGTGATATACCTTCTCAGCCTCTTTTACTAAATCCTGTAAGGTATAGCCCTGGAGCCCCTCCAACCTCTGTAACTTTTTCTTGATATCTGGAGCAGACTGACCAATAAAGGCCATAGCGACAGCCGCCTGCTGTCCCTCTGAGGAGGGGTCAAAGGGCATATACCTTCGGTAAGCCTCCATCAGCCGTTCTAGGAAAACAGAGGGCGGCTCTACCGGTCCCTGGAGAACCTCTCTTACCTTAGCCAAATTTGTGGGCCTTCGTGCGGCCCCCTTTAACCCCGCCACTAGAGTCCGGCGATAGACCAGGAGATGCTCCCTACCTTCCGCAGTGTTGAAATCCCAGTCAGGACGATCCAAGGGGAAAGCTGCATCTATAAGGTTAGGGAGATTAGTGGGGGTCCCATCTTCTCCAGGGACTTGCTTCCTGGCTTCTAGCAGGATCCTCTCTCTTTCTTCCGTAGTAAATAGGACCTGCAAGAGCTGCTGACAATCGTCCCAGGTGGGCTGATGGGAAAACATGAGGGACTCAAGTAGCCCAGTCAATCCTGTAGGATTTTCTGAAAAGGAAGGGTGATTAGTCTTCCAGTTGTATAGATCAGCCGATGAAAAGGGCCAATACTGCAAAGGGGCAAGTTGATTGGGGCCAGGTGGAGGGCCGCCAACATAGGCACGGAGGGGCAGGGTCACGGTGGAATGTTCTTCGGCTGGGCTACGGCCCCTTCTACTTCTTGTTCCAGCTGCAGGCCCCTCGGTGCCCTCATGTGGTAATGAAGCCTGGGCAGGGGGTGCCGTGGGCTGCGGTTGGGGGTAAGGGGGAGGCTGTGACTCTGCCCAAGGGAGGTCCTCAATCTCAGGGTAGATTTTTAAAGGGACCACAGATTGGACATGCTTAGGCTTAGTTTCTGCCTTGGTTTCTGCTACCGCCACCGTTGCTTCAGGAAGCCCCACAGCCCAAGGCTTAACCCAAGATAGGGGGTTTTGGACCAGGTCCTGCCAGACAATGATGTAGGGGATCTGGTCAGGATGTCCTCCTGTTTCCTGAAAAACAAGACGCTTGACAGCAAGAACAAGAGACAAATTAAAAGTTCCCTCTGGTGGCCAACCCACCCCGAGGGTCGGCCACTCAGAGGAACACAAAGTCTGCCAAGTTCCCTTCTTAACATCCACTGACAGATTATGGGCCCTAGCTCTTACTTCACTCCAGTGATCAAGAGTTAAGGTCAAAGGGGTTGTCACTGTCTGTCCCATTTCGAGCTCCCCAACACAGAGAACAAAAACCAACACAAATGCAAGGAAAAGAAGAGACCAAAACAGGCGCCTATTGCGCGTTGACCAGAGATACCAAATAGAGTCAGTCGGCCTAGGATTAGGGCGCTGACTTAGATTGGCAGGAAGAAGAACCAGATCGTCAGGGAGAAAAACTATCTCCTGACTATACCGATGGGGGTCCAGGCGTCCCTGGTCCTCCCCGTGTCCTCCTGGGACATCTCCTAGGGTGAACGGATGGTGGACTCCCGGACACGTCTATCCTTATCCACTCTGCCCTTCTTAAGAGCAGTCTCACTCACTGAGCATCCGCAAAACCGAAACTGCGATCGCACCAGATTTCCAGATTTCCAGATTTCAGACAGAATACAAGTCAGCGACACAGCACAAAGACAACAGAGAAAAAGAATCTTACCTCCAAGTAGGTCTAGGACCCCTGGGTGGTCGCGCAAATCCCGGACGAGCCCCCAAATGAAAGACCCCAGAAGGGAGACCCTCACTCAGCCTCGGGACAGGCACACACCCAGAAGGACACTGAGACCGAACTTGCTGCAAACACACGAGGATTTTATTGAAAGTAAAGCGGGATAAGCACATTGATCAGCATGCTGGGTCGAGACTCATACACCACCAGTGGTCTAGAGGAGTGTCGACCCCGACCAACGATTGTACAGAGTTTATAT
>LR750535.1:106230-126659 GCA_902729485.2 Mus minutoides
CCCCTTATGTAAGCATCTTGGAATAACCACAAGAAATATTTCTCCTATCAGGGCGTTCCAGGTTCTCCTATCAGGGTGTTACCGGCATGTGGCCAAGGGTCCTGGCCAAGAATGTTTCAGGTCGTTGGCCAAGTTTTTTAAGTCAAAAGTACAAAAGTACAAAAGTTCAAAAGTTCAGGTTCTTATAACTAACTAACAGCGGCATCTGTAACTCCATCTTTAAATTCAACTCTTTCAGTTGTTGTTGTTGTTGTTGTTGTTTGTTAGTTTTAAAAAAAGCAGTATTTAATAGTATAGGTTTAGGTTAGGATCGGTGATACCTCTAGAAGTTCTTTTATCATTCACAGTTGTTTTCTATCCTGGGTCTTTTGTTTTTCCATATGAAGTTAAAAATTGCTCTTTCAATGTCTGTAAAATATCATGCTGGAATATTGATGAGAATTGCATTAAATCTGTAGACTGCTTTTGCTAAAATGGGCATTTTTACTATGTTAATCCTACTGATCCATGAACATAAGAGATCTTTTCAACTTCCGAAGTATCTGCTTTCTTTCTTCAGGGATTTGAAGTTCTTGTCATACAGATCTTTCCTTACTTGGTTAGAGATATCCCAAGATAATTTGTATCATTTGTGGTTATTGTGAAAGGTTGTTTCCCTAATTTCTTTCTTAGCCCATTTATCATTTCTACAAAGGAGGGCTACTAATTTCTTTGAGTTAATTTTTTTATCCACCTGTTTACTGAAGTTGTTTATTAATTGTAATTCTCTGGTAGAATTTTGGGGGTTGTTTATATATACTATCATATCATCAGTGAATAATGATACCTTGACGTCTTCCTTCCCAATATGTATTCCCTTGTTCTCCTGTTGTCCTGTCTAAAAGAAATGCAGGAGAAAAATGGAGCAGAGACTAAAGGAATGGCCCAACAGTGACCTGACCGGTGCATCTTGAGATCCATCCCATGGGCAGGCACTAGACCTGACCCTATTTCTGTTACCATGTTGTGCTTACAGACAGGAGCCTAGCATGACTGTCCTCTGAGAGGCTCTACCAGCAGCTGACTGAGACAAATGCAGATACTCAGAGCCATCCCGTTCTATCTATTTTTTTCTTTCTTAGCTAAACCAAAATGGGGGAATGTTAGTATTCTGTCTAAACTCCATCCCACACTTACTAGGCAACAGCCAGATAGGCCTGAGCCACTATAAAAGGGGCTGTTTGCCCCCTCCTCCCTCTCTTGCTTCTCTCTTGCTCTCCCTTTCCCATCCCCCTCCTCCCCCTCCACATATGCACATGGCTGGTCTCAATTTCTTTACTCTCTCCCTCTCTCTGCCTCTACAACCCTCTTAATCCCCTCCCCCATGCCCCGAATAAACACTATTCTATACTATATTCTAGTGTGGCTGTTTCCTCAGGGAGAAGTGATGCCTTGGCATGGGCCTGCTGAGATATCCCCTTCCCCCCATACCTGACTAAACCTCCATAGAACATACCCTATTCTCTTTATCTTTTTATAAACACATCATATGGTGGCAATACTCAGATTTAGAAACTCTGCATGTTTGCATACAGATCTACACTCACTAGCTCAGAAGTGATAAATTCCCATCCCCGCTGATCAGAGTAAATGTCTGTCTGCATGGTTGTAGGGAAGATTTCTTGAGCTTGGAGCTACCCCTGTGCTGCCCTGACCCTCTTTCTAGGACTCCTTCCTTTGAGTGAGACATTTCTCTTTCCATTTGAGACATTTTCTTTCTTGAGGCTGAGAATCACAGGCCAGGCCTGGACAAACTGCTCTCAGTGGCTCAGGAGTGCCTACCTGTCTTGGCCAGGGGTCAGTCTTTCACCACCTTGTCCCTATTTACTGGGATGTCTTGGTCTAAAGCAATATCTCCACATGGCCACTAAACTGGCACTTTCTAGCTAGCAAACCATAGCATAGACTTCCCCTCCCCTTCCCTCTTTTGTGGCTTGATGCAGCCACTATTTCTACCGGTTCACCTGGAAAACAGGTCTGACCCCGCCCCCTGCTGAGAATCCTGCTTGCTGCCCTCCCAACTCAACTCTTTTTTTTTAGAGCACTTCTTCATTTACATTTCAAGTGTTATCCCAAAAGTCCCCTATACCCCCCCTGCTCCCCTACCCTCCCACTCCCACTACTTGGCCCTGGCATTCCCCTGTACTGGGGCATATATAAACATTGCTAGACCAAGGGCCTTTCTTCCCGAATAATGGCCAACTAGGCCATCTTCTAATACATATGCAGCTAGAGACATGAGCTCTGGGTGTTCTGATTAGTTCATATTGTTGTTCCATCTATAGGGTTGCAGACCCCTACAGCTTTTGGATACTCTCTCTAGCTCCTACATTGGGGACCCTGTGTTCTGCCCTATAGATGATTGTGAGCATCCACTTCTGCATTTGTCAGGGACTGTCAAAGCCTCCCAGGAGACAGCCATATCAGGGTCCTTTTCAGCAATATCCTGCTGGCGTATGCAGTAGTGTCTGCATTTGGTAGCTGATTATGTGATGGACCACCCAGGTGGGACACTCTCTGGATGGTCCATCCTTTCATTAAGCTCCACACTTTGTCTCTACACCTCCTTCCATGTATATTTTAATCCCTATTATAAGGAGGAATGAAGTATCCACGCGTTGGTCTTTCTTGATTTTCTTGTGTTTTGGAACTTGTATCTTGGGTATTCTAGGTTTCTGGGTTAATATCTGCTTATCAGTGAGTGCATATTAAGTGACTTCTTTTTTTTTTTCTCTGGAAATCAGTCTGGAGGTTTCTCAGAAAACTGGACATAGTACTACCAGAAGATCCAGCAATACCTCTCCTGGGCATATACCCAGAAGATATTCCAACCGGTAACAAGGACACATGCTCCACTATGTTCATAGCAGCCTTATTTATAATAGCCAGAAGCTGGAAAGAACCCAGATGTCCCTCAACAGAGGAATGGATACAAAAAATGTGGTACAGTTACACAATGGAGTACTACTCAGCTATTAAAAACAATGAATTTATGAAATTCTTGAGTAAATGCATGTATCTGGAGGATATCACCCTGAGTGAGGTAACCCACTCAACTCTTGCGCTCTGCTTTCTTTTCTCCTTGGAAAAAGTGGGTCTGACACTGCCCCTAGCATCCTGCCAGGGGCCTTGTCTATGAGACTTGCTTTCCAGAGCTCCTGCACCTACCTACCACTCTCCCCTGCCCTGACAAAGCTTGCAGTCACAGGAAATGCACCTTTGGCTCTGCCCACCCCTATCTGCCCCTGAAACAGCTTTCACCTTGTTTGGGAAACTGCTTTCCTAAGTGCAAGAGGGATCCCCTTCTCCCCATACCCTCACCCCCGCCCCCATCCCCCGCTCTGCCCGGGACTTATAAAGTGAAGGATAGTGGCACCAAAAATTAGTGTGCACATTGCTGGTATAGGGAACATGCTACTTCAGGTGCTTTGTCTCCCACCCAACCCCACCCCCCCTCGCCGCCCACCATAGACTCTGACAACCAGAAGTACTGGGCTGCGACTTCTGGCTGCCAGAAGTCCCACTCCTTGGCCAGTCAAAGTATACACACTGTTCCCACTGCCACCTGCTGCTTGCAGCTACTGCTCATTCAGCAGGAGTGCACGTGCCATTATCATGGCTCCTAGTGATCTGTACTCCAGGCCACAGGTCATGCACCTGTTCCACCCCTGCCGGAGCACATGCCTGGCCAGTGCCTTGCTCCACAGCCTAGCCGTTCCCACGGTTTGCCTGCCAGCTTAAGACTTTAATTCCTATCCTGTTTTGATAGATGATGATTTTTTTCTACTGCCATTGAATCATAGTGTGCTCTATTCAGATATAACCAATCGATATAGCCCTCAATCCTGTCAGAACTCTGCTAATTATTAAATTTATGACAGAATTCCTGAAGCCTCTAACAGTTTCTTCCATGAGGTCTCAGAAGATGTGGACCCATCTACAAGATATTGCCTGGATTGTGATATGATAATCACTGAAAAATGCAGTGGACAAAACTGGATACTGTGAGTCAAATGACTTAGCTAAGTCAAGGTAAACCATTTCTCATGTCACCTGTATCCATTCCACAAAGAAAAAGCCCTGTGTCTTCTGCACTTGAAAGCCACACTGACTGCCCAAGTTGCCATGGAGACCACAGGGAACTGTTGGCTAGTGAACTCTGACATTCTTTTAAATAATATATAACTGGAATATAACTGGTAGATTATTGTTTATTCTTTCTCAGACTTCTGACTTCATTGACCTGAAGGTTGACAGCTAGAAAAAGCTTTCACATGTGTAATCTGTTACCTCATTACCCAAACTCAGTATCCATTGATTAAATGTTTCATATTACCTCTTCTTGCTATGCCACTGTCCTAACATTATTTGAGTTCTTATAAATTTACCTAACTCTAATAAAACATTCCACTATACGATATGATCCAACTTTTTAATCACAAATTCTTGTTCCTTCTATTCCACAAAAGGCTCATCTTAAAAGACTGTTCATGTTATTAATTCCTGTTACCTCTTTTGTAAACTTATAAGCTACAGGAAATCCACTCAGATACACCTCTCATGGACCCAATTGACCTCCTTCAGAGAAGTATATCTGTATAAAGTTCCCACTTGCTACCTATTCCAGAGGGTGGGAGTCCTCTGGGTTTCAAATGTACACCTTAAGAAAAATTTTTTTTTCTTTCTCCCAAATGTACTTACTTAATCTTATTCTTTACCTATAACAATGTGTTTCAACATCTTGTCAATTCCAGGCACTTACTACATCCAGGACAGCTCCAGAGAAGCAACCTCAAGATGCTCCAATCTCCTGTCACAGAAACAGATTCTTCTACTGGATCTGTTCCTTCTGACAGCAAGAAACAGCCAACTTTCCTAAAACTGGACAAAAATTCCCCATACCCATTCTTCTAGGTTCCCTAGAGACATGTAGCCCCCAATGACAGCATGAAGCAGCCAGATATCACGATGACCTTATTCCTGCTTTGCCATCACCTCTTTCTAAGTTTTCCTTTTTAAATTAAACCAAAATGGGGAAATGTTAGCATTCTGTCTAAACTCCACCCCACAGTTACCTGGCAACAGCCAGGTAGACCTGAGTCACTATAAAAGAGGCTGTTTGCCCCCTCCTCTCTCTCTTGCTTCTCTCTTGTCCTCTTGCTCTCTTGGGCTCTTCCTTTCCCCCTCTCTTCCCCATTCCCTTTCCCCCCTTCCCTTGTGCTCATAGCCAACATCTTCTCTTCTCTTCTCTTCTCTTCTCTTCTCTTCTCTTCTCTTCTCTTCTCTTCCCTTCTCTTCCTCTCTCTCTCTCTCTCTCTCTCTCTCTCTCTCTCTCTCTTAACTCCCCTCTCCATGCCCTGAATAAGCTCTATTCTATACTATACCATCATGAAGCTGGTCTGTCAGAGGGAAGGAATGCCTCCACATGGGTCCACTGAGATACCCCCTTCCCCCATAGCTCACCATACACCCATAGAACATATATTCTCTCTCTTTATCTATTTATAAACACATCACATGGTGCCAAGACCCTTATGGAAGAGTTAGGGGAAGGATTGAAGGATCTGAAGAGGATGGCTACCCCATAGGAAGAACAGCAGTGACAACTAACCTGGACCCCTGGGAGCTTCCAGAGACTGAGACCACCAACCAAAGGACATACAGGGCTTTTCCAAGGCCCCTGGGATATATGCAGCAGAAGAATGTCTTGTCTAGCCTTGGTGGGAGAGGATGAGCCTAATTCTGAAGAGACTTGATGCTCTAGGAAGGGAGGATACAAGGGTGAGTGCATCTTCTCAGGGGCAAAGAGGAGGGGGAAGGGGATGAAGAACTCTGTGATGGAGGACCAGGAGGAGGGCAACATTTGGGATGTAAATGAACATGATAATTAATTAAAAATTAATATAAAAACCAATGTGAGAAGTTATAACTGTTTCAAAATGGTATGAAACCACTCAATGAAACATTAGTATTAAAAAGCCACATAAAAATCCCATAGTGTCACAGAGCAAATTCAAAGGTCTTTACAAGTAAGGAAGGCTAATAATGCTTTTGTGCACTTCAAAACTTACCAGAAATTTAACACTGCCACTAGACAGTGACCCTAAAAAAGAGCTAACTTTTCTTTATTATTTGCACTAGAGAAAATGATATGAATCAAAATTTTATATGTGCTTCAATAATGATATTGATTCCAAACCAAAAACCAATAACAACATAGATCATGGTGAGCTGTATATTATAGTCAGCATCTAGTTCCATGACAAAGGTGTGCCTTCAATAACTCTGCAAAAGTGATGACTTTTGTGTGTAGTAGTATTTTCCACGGGCTGGGTCACAAATCTCACAGGCACAAAATAAGAATCATGTTGACATGAATTGCAATTTATAATACTTCCATCAAAACAACAACAACAACAACAACAACAACAACAACAACAACAACAAAACCAAAGCAAGAGTACTCTTCATTTAGAAAGAGAAGTTTAAAAGTTTAAAGTTGCAAAGCTTCTGTAAGACAAAAGATACTGTCAACAAGAGAAAAGGGCCACCAACGGATTGGGAAAGGCTCTTTACCAATCCTAAATCAGATAGGGGACTGATATCCAATATATATAAAGAACTCAAGAAGGAGGACACCAGAAAATCAAATATCCCCATTAAAAGGTGGGGCACAGAGTTAAACAAAGAATTCTCAACTGAAGAATACCGAATGGCTGAGAAGCACTTGAAAAAATGTTCAACATCCTTAATCATCAGGGAAATGCAGATCAAAACAACCCTGAGATTCCACCCCACACCAGTAAGAATGGCTAAGATCAAAAATTCAGGTGACAACAGATGCTGGCGTGGATGTGGAGAAAGGGGAACACTCCTCCATTGTTGGTGAAAATTCAAGGTGGTTCAACCACTCTGGAAATCAGTCTGGCGGTTCCTCAGAAAATTGGACATAGTACTACCAGAAGATCCTGCAATACCTCTACTGGGCATATATCCAGAAGATATTCCATCTGGTAACAAGGACGCATGTTCCACTATGTTCATAGCAGCCTTATTCATAATAGCCAGAAGCTATTATGAATAAGAGGAATAGATACAAAAAATTTGGTATATTTACACAATGGAGTACTACTCAGCTATTAAAAACAATAAATATATGAAATTCCTAGGCAAATGGATGGATCTGGAGGCCATCATCCTGAGTGAAGTAACCCATTCACAAAAGAACTCACATAACATGTACTCACTGATATGTGGATATTAGCCCAGAAACCTAGACNTTCAACCCTCTAGGTGGAAGAATAACCATGAACTAACTAGTACCCCCTGAGCTCATGTCTCTAGCTGCATATGTAGAAGAGGATGGCCTAGTTGGCCATCAGTGGGAAGAAAGGCCCCTTGGTCATGCAGACTTTATATGCCCCAATACAGGGGAACGCCAAGGCCAAGAAGTGGGAGTGGATGGGTAGGGGAGCAGGGCGGGGAGAGGGGAGGGTATGGGGAACTTTCTGGATAACACTTGAAATGTAAATGAAGAAAATATCTAATAAAAGTTGAAAAAAAAGAAATAAAATAGTAAATTTTCTAAAAAAAAAAAAAGAGAGATTATTCAAAATTCTGAAAATGATTTCTGTCACTTCTTTATCTATGCACAGTCATATCAGGACAGGATTATTTACCATAACATGTCAGTTTAGATAAATTTGGTCTGTTTGTTTTTTATTGTATTTTGGATTTGTTGTTGTTGGTGTATTTTGTTTTAGTTCCAGTGAACTTAATTATAGTCATCTTGCTTTGGTCTGGCCTGTCATATGACTTATACTGTTAAACTGTTTTGTTTTGTTTTGTTTGCTTGCTTGTTGGGTTGATCTTTTCTTTCTTTTCTTTTCTTTCTTTCTTTTTTTTTTTTTAACCAATCCTGTGCTCTTCTCCCTTTTTAAATCTTATCTTACTTCCAGGAGATGAGAGTCAACTCAATTGCCAATTTTCATTTAAATAATTTCTCTGACTATGCTTATTAAATTCTTACTTGTATGCCGGTATATTAGGAAACAGATGACTTGAAAATAATCGTCAGGGTTGTATGTTTTAGAGGAATTTCCCGAGGACATGAGGACATTAGTTCATGGTTATTCTTCCACCTAGAGGGTTGAAGACCCCTTCAGCTCCTTGGGACATGAGCTTTGACAGAATGCTTTGTGTCTCTTTGTTTCTCACTCTCATTAATTCTAATCATTGTGTCTGCTTTTATAGCAACCCTATTAAAAACATAGTATTCATATTGAGAATTAGTCTTGAGAATTAGTATTGAGAATTGTCTGGAAATAAAATATAAAACAAAAAAAAAAAAGAAAGAGAAGTTTAAGACTATTCATATGTGTCTGTACGTATATGTAGTCAATGCTTGCAGAAGGTCAGATCACTCAGTTCCTAATACTAGTTAGTACATCTGTTTTGCACAGTACATTGCTTTTGTAAATTCTTGGTCAAATATTGTCCAATTTATATCCATAATTGATCATTTGTTAAAGGCAGGAAGCACAGGGAACACTGATGTAGAAATGCAATAAGGAAACAAGGGCATAATGATGTAATTCTGCAAATTTTCTTCAATTTTCTCTTCATCAAATCAAAATTCTTGTATATATTTAGTATTCCAAAAGTTAATTTGAAAAACATAAACTAATCTATGATTATTAAATATGGCTTTGAATTGGGGGGATTGGAGAATTACCCTGTGTACAATATTCTAGTTGCAGACTTTTCAAAAAGCTTAAATATCCTTTATCTATCTAGTTAGAGTTTTTTTAAAAAATATTACTTAATAAAAGTATAGAGCAAGAATTCTTCATACCCCATCATATTAATAACTTGTACTTTAAAGCATTTAAAGCATATTTAAGTTGTATTTTTTTCTTTCTTGAAAGCTTGCTTAGCTCCAAAGCAAAAACCAATCCTTAAAGGCACGGCTTCTACTGCACCACTAAATTTCATGTTCATCAACAAGATTTATATTTTTTAAATTATACTTTTAAAAAATTAAAGACTATTATCTAAATAGAAAATGGAAACTTATATCTTAAATACATCACTTCTGTACTGAACGTTTAGTTTAGTATTTTACATCTACCCAAATATCTATATCTATCTATCTATCTATCTATCTATCTATCTATCTATCTATCTATCTATCTATAAACCACAATTAGAAGTTACCCATTCATTCCTGGTACGGATGATTCAGTTGATGAAAAAGATGAGCAGTGGGACCTAGATATGTATATACGTTAGGAAGCTTTTACTATATTGAGTTCCCATGGTACTCCTCAAATGGCACTTAATGTTAGCTATCTCTCCTTATATTCCCTTAGTTGTCCCCCTATCCCCTCATCATCTACACTTGATAATCCTGTTTCAGTCCCCATTCCCAACTCATCCATCTATAATTATCTCTTCTATTTCTCTTTTCTAGGGAAATTTCTCTGCCCACCCACTATTCCCTTACTCTAACCCCTCTTTGCTTGCTCTATAACCTCTGGTTCTATGGATTGTAGCTTGACAGACTTAACAGCTTATGTGCACATAAGAATGAGTTCATATCATATTTGTCGTTCTAGGTTTGTTTTACCTCACCCAGGATAACTTTTCTTTCTAGTTCCACCCATAAACCTGAGAATTTCATTATTTTATTTTTTTAAGGCTGAATAAATACTCTGTATAAATGTACCCTGTTTTCTCTATCCTTTCATCTGTTAAGGAACATCTAGCCTGATTCCAATTTCTGCCTATTATGAATAGAGGAGCAATGTACATTGTTGAGCAAGTTTCTCTGTAATAGGAAGTATCCTTTGGTCATATTCTCAAGAGTGATATAGCTGGATCTTGGAATTAGTTGATTTCCAGTATTCCTGAAGAACCACTGCACATATCACCATAGGAGCTGTACAAGTTTGTCCTCCTACCAGAAATGAATGATTATTCCCGTAATCTATATCCTCACAAGCATACACTGTCATTTGCTTTTTTGACCTTTCCCATTCTGACAGGTATAAGATGAAATCTCCAACTAGTTTTGATTTGCATTTCCTTGAGGACAAATGAAGAACATTTAAATGTTTCTGATCCATCTGAGTTTCCATTTTTGATAATTCTCTGTTTAGATCTGTACTACTGTCTTAGTCAGGGTTTCTATTCCTGCACAAACATCATGACCAAGAAGCAAGTTGGGGAGGAAAGGGTTTATTCGGCTTACACTTCTATACAGCTGTTCATCACCAAAGGAAGTCAGGACTGGAACTTAAGCAGGAACTGATGCAGAAGCCATGGAGGGATGTTCTTTACTGGCTTGCTTCCCTTGGCTTGCTCAGCCTGCTCTCTTATAGAACCCAAGACTGCCAGCCCAGAGATGGTCCCACCCACAAGGGGCCCTTGATCACTAATTGAGAAAATGCCTCACAGCTAGATCTCATGGAGGCATTTCCAACTGAAACTCCTTTTTCTGTGATAATTCCAGCTGTGTCAAGTTGACACAAACCTAGCCAGTACAACTACATTTTCAACTAGATTACTTTTTAAATTAATATCTAGTTTTTGGGTTATTCATGCATTTTGTATCTTAACCTTCTGTCGGGTGTGTTTTTTTGGTAAAAAATCTTTTCCAAATTTTGTAGGCTGCCTCTTTGTTCAAATGACAGTATCCTTTGCCTTACAGAATATTTCAATTTTATGAAGTCCCATTTATTAATTGTTGGTCTTAATACCTGTGTTATGTAATTTATCCTCTCATATACTGTATCCTGAGCAAAGTTTCCTTTCTTCTTCAAGTACTTCCCCATCAACACCCTTCTCTCTACCCCCCAAAACGCTCCTCCTTCATTTCCATTCAGAAAAGGGAAAGTCTTCCAGAGCTATGAGCCCAACAGATTGTATGGAGTAACAGATTGTAATAAATCTAGGCACCACCTCTCATATTTAGGCTGAAAGAGGCAAGCTAATAGGAAGGAAAAGGGTCACTGCAGCCCATAAAAGAATCTGAGACAGCCCATGCTCCCACTGTTAGGAGTCCCACAAAAAGACTAAGCCGTACAACTGTGACATATATGTAGGGGACGTAGACTGGAACCATGCAGACTTTCTGATGATCACGTCAGTCACTGTGAGCCCCTATTAAACCAGGTTAATTGTTTAATTGAATAATTGATCTGTGGGCTTTCTTGTAGTATTCTTAACACCTGTGGCTCCTACAATCCTTCCTTCTACTCTACTCCAGGAGTACTGTCCAAGCTCCAACTGATGTTTGATTCTACGTTCCAATATCTGGTTCCATCAGCTGCTCGATAAAGCCTCTCTGTTGAGAGTTGTGCTAGGCACTAGTCTAAGAGTATAGCAGAATATCATTAGGAATTACTTCATTGCCTTTTTAAAAAAAACACATGATGACACGGTAGCTGTCTTCCAACACAAGGAAAGAGAGCATCGGATCCCACTACAATGGTTGTGATCCAGCATGTGGAATTGAACTGAAAGAACAATCGGTGCTCTTAACCACTGAGCAATCTCTCCTGTCCAACATTTGTTTGTTTAGTCGCTTGTTTTTCGTCCTGTCATGTATGTTTCTATTCTAGTTCTGCGGGCTATCTAGTCTCTGGGATTTGGCACTCCAGGCAGTGTAAGGGATAAGGTATCTCTTGTGGCATGGTTCACAAGTTGGGCCAGTCATTGTTTGACCATTCCTGCACTTTCTGTGCTACTTTCACCCTAGCACATCTTGTGGGCAGTGCAAATTGTACATCAAAGTTTTGTGGCTGGATTGGTGTCACAATACCTTTGCTGGAGTCTTGCCTAGTTACAGGGGATGGCTTGCTAAACCTCTGCATCCCCTTTTACTAGGAGTCTTAGCTCGGGTTGTTCGCATAGATTCATGGGAATTTTTACTGCACTAGGTTTCCACCCTGTCACCCCCCCTCAATATTGCTCAATTCTAGTTGTCTCTCCCAGAACCCTCCCCTTCTGTCTTCCTCCATCCTGATTCCTCCCTTTCCTCTCCCTACCCACCACCAGTCCACCTGCAATATCTATACTATTTTCCCTTCTCGTGGAGATTCATGTGCCCGCCCACATACCCCGGTGAATCTTCCTTGTTACTTAGCGTCTTTGGATCTATGGAATGTAGCATGATTATCTGTTGCTTTACAGCTAATATCCACTTATAAGTGAACAACTGAGTAATGCTCCAGTGTGTAAGTGTAGCACACTTTGTCAATTCTTCAGTTGAGTGATTTCTAGGTTGTTTCCAGTTTCTGGATATTAGGAATAAATATGCTATGAACATAGTTGAGCAAATGTCCTACTGGTAAGATGATGTATTCTTTGGGTATATGCTGAGGAGTGATACAGCTAGGTTGTGAGGTACATTGATTTCCAATTTTCTGAGAAATTATTATATTGATTTCCAAAGTGGCTGTACAAATTTACCCTCACAGCAGCAATGGAGGGGTCCTCCCCTTGCTCCACTTCCTCACAAGCATGAACTTTCACTTCTGTTATTGAACTTAGCCATTCAGCTAGGTGTAAGATAAAATCTCAAAGTAGTTTTCTGATGTCTAAGGTGTTGAACATCTCTTTAAGTGCTTCGGTGACCTTTGACATTCCTTTGTTAAGAATTCTGTTTTGTTCTGTAACCTATTTTTTAATTGGAATGTTTAGATTGTTTATGTCTACTTTCTTGAGTTCTTTCTATATTTTGGAAATTGTCAGATGTGGAATTGGTGAAGAACAGTTCCCATTCTCTAGGATGCGATTTTGTTCTAATTATAGTGTCCTTTGTCTTACAGAAGTTTTTTTCTTTTTTTCAGTTTCATGAGGTCCCATTTATAAATTGTTTATCTTAGTGCATGTGCTATTGGTGTTCTGTTTTAGAAGTTGTGTCCTGTGCCAATGCATTTAAAGCTACACCTTGCTGTCTCTTCTATCAAATTCAGTACATCTGGTTTTAGGTTGAGCATCAGACTTTTTATACAAAAGAAAATAGGGAAGTTCGGTGACACACCAGCAAGATACAAAGAGGTTACTAGAGGTTACTGGATTCTTACATAAAACAGAGGAATGCAAACACGGAAGAACTGGGATAAAATTCATTGTTAACACCTGGGATCAAAAACAACTCCACCTAAGGTCCACTTAATCTTAGAAGCCATAGTTCTTATTGTAGACTATTGTATAGTCCACCTCCCCCCTAGGCCATTGTAAATACTTGTATATGGGTGTAACTCAACTAGCTATAGTTCTAAGTATCTACTCTGGTTCCTCCTCAGGTCACAAACTTCCTTCTTCCTAGATAATGATGAACTCCTGTGTACGGCAGTGACTTAGCTACCCATGCTCAAGGTCGAATCAAGGACTGCCTAGAATCTAACTTAGCTATATGTCAAAAATTCAATCCTTAGAAGCACTTATAATGAAGCAATATTAAGGGAAAGAACAGAGATCCATTTACCAACAAAAGCAAGGACATTGGCACATTCGTTATACAGGATGCCACGGTTCCAGGAGACTAAGTTTCCGTGAACTTTTCGCCTCGGGATCACACCCAGGCTTTCTAGCCTGTCAGGAGGGGTCACTACTGGACTAGATGTAGCAGAACCATATCTGCATCTCAGCAATGAAGCCTACTTGGTCATGGTGGATGATCTTTTTGGATTATGTTTATGAGTATTTTATTGAGCGGTTTTGCAACAATATTCATGAGGGAAGTTGATCTGTAATGTGTAGAGAAATGTTAATTCAGCATCATGGCTGCCCAGGCAAGGGTAAAGATATCATCCTGATGGAGTGCATACATGTCCTGGATTACAGTATGGTCTGACTGGAATAAAAACACACTGAAAGTGTTTATCAGCTCTGCGTGTTTTCCTGTGGAATTTTAGAGTTACTTATGCATACTATTTAATCATATAAAATTGACAATACTTTTTTCTTTTATGATTTTGTATCACATTGCTTTTTTAAAATTGTCTAGCTAATACTTCAAGTACTGTATTGTATAGGAATGGAGAGAGTGGACAACTTTGTCTTTTTCCTGGTCGAATTTCTTTGAGTTTCTTTCCATTTAACATGATGTTGCCTACAAACTTGAAGAAAATTGGCTTTATTGTGTTTTGAAATAGCCCTTGTAACTCAAATCTCTCTAGTACTTTTAATGAAGTGGTGTTGGATTTTGCTGAAGGCCTTTTCTGCATTTAATGAAATGATCATGTGGCATTTTGTCCTTCAGTCTATTTTTATTGTAGATTACACTTATTGATTTATATATTGATTTATATATGTTGAACCATTCCTGCATTTCTGGGATGAAGGCTACTTGATCGTAGTGGATGATTGTTTTCATGTGCTCTTGGAATCTGTTTGAAAGTATTATATAGAGAATTTTTAATCTATGTTTATAAGGGTACTTGATCTATAATTCCCTTTTGTAGTTGACCCTTTATGTGGCTTAGGTGTCATGATAATTTTGGTTTCATGAAGAGAATTGGGCAATGTTCCTTTGTTTTTATTTTGTAGAATAATTTGATGAGTATTGACATTAATTCTTCTTTGAAAGTCTGGTGGATTTCTGTTCTAGAATAATATGGCCCTGAGGCTTACTGTTATTGGTTGGTTTTGTTTTGGGGTTGAGAGATGTATTTACTGCTTCTATTTCACTGGAGGTTATATCTAGGTCTATTTAAATTACTTATTTAATGTAGATTTAACTTTGGTAGGTGATATATATCATGAATATTATCTACTTCCTTTAGATTTCCCAGCATACAGATTTGAAAAGTCTGTCCTTATAATTCTCTCAATTTCATTATTATTGGTTACTATGCCCCCTTTTCATTTCTGACTGTATAGAGCTGGATATTCTCTCTCAGTCTTTTAGTTTGGATAAGGCTGTGTCTAAGTTGTTGATTTGCTCAAAGAATCAGGTCTTTGTTTCATTAATTCTTTTTATCATTCCCTTTGTTTCTATTTTATTGATTTCAGCTCTGAGTTTATTTATTGCCATCTAATTCTTTTGTGCAATTTTATTCTTTTTATTCTAGAGTTTTCAGTTGAACTGTTAAGTAAGTATTAAATGATCTCTCTCTCTCTCTCTCTCTCTCTCTCATTTTTAATGTAGGCACTTAATGCTATTAACTTGTCACTTAGAATCACTTTTATTTTGTCCCATAAGTTTTAGGTATGTTGAGTATTCATTTTCATTTAAGTCTATAAAGTCTTTAATTTCTTTCTTGAACAAGTTTTCATCCAATAAAGAGTAGTTCCGTTTCTGTGTTTATAAGCTTCATGTTGTCTCTGTTGTTGTTGATATCCAGCTCTTTTTTGTGGTGGTCAAATTGGATGCATAGTTTTATTTCTACTATTTTATATCTGTGGAGACTTGTTTTGTCCCTGTGCATGTGGTAAGTTTTGGAGAAAGTTTCATGAGGTGCTGAGAAGAAAGTATATTCTTTTGTGTTTGGGTCTAATTATATATATATATATATATATATATATATATTCATTCTATATAACTCATTTAGTTTATAACTTCAATTAGCCCCAGCATTTAGTTTAGTTTTTGTCTCATAGATACCATACACCCAACTCACATGAGAGTGCTAGAGGATGAGAGGGGAAAAAGTTAGCATGATATATGGTGGGTTGCATGTGTGTATTGCAATTTTACCAGAGGAGTTTTTCCAGAGAGGTTACAGAGACAATAAACTAGACACAGGTGAAGACAGAATGAGTCAGAAAATGAAAAGGAGCCAGAATATTAGCACATAATGTGAAAGTGTGTATGAGGTACATTTAGATTGTTTATCTAATCTTGATTTAACTTTTGTAAGTGGTATCTAGAAAGAAATTTGTCAATTCTTTTAGGTTTTTTTTTTTTTAATTTTGTGGAGTACATGATTTTGAAATATGACATAGTTATTCTTTGGATTTCTTCAATGTATGATGTTATGTCCCCTTTCTATTTCTGATTTTGTTAATTTGAATAATCCTTCTCTGGCTGAGGATTTGTCTAACATGTTGATTTTCTCAAAGAACCAACTCTTTGTTTCATTGATTCTTTGTATTGTTCTCTTTATTTCTGCTTTATAAATTTTAGCCATGAGTTTATTTGCTTACATCTACTCCTTGTGGGTGTGTTTGCTTCTTGCTGAGGGTTTTCAGGTTTTCTGTTTGTTGCTAGTATGAGATCTTTCTGATTATTTAGACACTTAGTTCTCAAAACGTCCCTCCTAGAACTACTTTCTTTGTATCCCATGCATTAGGGCATGTTTTACCCACATTTTTGCTGAATTCTAGGAAGCCTTTTAGTTCTTTATTTTTTTCCATGACTCACTGGTCATTTAGTAGAGAGTTGTGCAATTTCTATAAATTTGTTGACTTTCTGTTGTTTCTGTAGTTGTTGAAATCTAGTTTTAGTTCTTGATCTTCTGTAGGATGCAGGGAGTTATTGCAATTGAAATTGCAAGTACGGTGTCAATTTTTGGAGAAGGTTCCATGAAGTGCTGGGAAGAAGATATATTCTTTTGTGTTTGGATGAAATATCCTCTGGATACTTGTTAGGTCCATTTGGTTCATGAATTCTGTTAGCTTTAGCGATTCTTCGTTTGACCTGTCCAGTGCTATAATTAGGGAACTGAAGTCTGCCATTATTAATACATGGGGTTCAATGTATAATTTAAGCTATAGTAATGTTTCTTTTAAAAATATGGGTGTCCTTGTGTCTGGGGCATAGATGTTCAGAATTAAGACATCATCTTGGAAGATGTTTCCTTTGATAAGTATGAAATGTCCTTCCCCATCTCTTTTAGTTAATTTTGTTTTGTAGTCTATTTTGTTGCATATTAACATAACTACACAAGATTGTTTCTTGGGTCCTCTTATGGGGAAAAGGTTTTTCCAATCCTTTACTGTGAAGTAATGTCTATTTGTAATGTGTAGGTGTGTTTCTTGTATACAGTATAATGATGGATTTCTCTGTTTAGTGTTTGTCTGAATGATGTGTCATCGATGGCAGGTGGGTACTGAAGTCTTCCACTATCAGGTTGTTAAACTCAATGTATAACTTAAGGTATAGTAGTATTTCTTTTATAACCTTAGGGGCTGTTTTAGTTAGGGTTTTCCTGCTGTGAACAGACACAATGACCAAGGCAAGTCTTAAAAAAAAACATTTCATTGGGGCTGGCTTATAGGTTCAGTCCATTACCATCAAGGTGGGAGCATGGCAGCATCCAGGCAGGCATGGCGCAGGCAGAACTGAGAATTCTTTGTCTCCATCCAAAGGCTACTAGTGGAAGACTGACTTTCAGGCAACTAGGGTGAGGGTCTTAAGCTCACACCCACAGTGACACACCTACTTCAATCTGGTCACACCTATTCCAACAAGGTCACAACTCCAAATGGTGCTGCTCCCTAGTCCAAGAATATATAAACTATCACATTCCACTCCCTGGACCCCATAGACTTGTTCAAACACATAAGTCTATGGGGGCCATACTTAACATAGCATAATGCAAAATGCATTTAGTCCAACTTTCAAAGTCCTCATAGTCTATAGCAGTCTCAACAATGTTAAAAGTCCAAAGTTCAAGGTCTCTTCTGAGATTCATCCAATCACTTAACTGTAATCCCCAAAGAAAGACAGGAAACCAGCTGGGCATACTCCAAACTCTGCATCTCTATGGCTGATGTCAAAGCGGTCTTCAGATCTCCACTCTGTTTGCATCTTTCTTGGCTGCAACAAACTGCTTTTTCCCAGGTTGGTTCTACTCCATGTTAGCATCTTTCTTCAGCATGTATTCAATGGCTCTGGCATCTTTAACATCTTTGTGTCTCCAAGGCAATTTCAGTGTTACAGCTTCTTGGTTCAGTGTCTGGGATTCCACTTGATCTTCTAAGGGCTGGCATCACTTCTCCAACTCTACCCTCTGTAGCACTATAAGCTCAGGTTGATCGATTTCACTACGGCTGCTATTCTTGGTGATCATCCCATGGTACTGACATTTCCAATACACTGGAGTGTTCCACTCCAACTAGGCTTCACCAATAGCCTTTCATAGGCTCTTTTCATGGTGCCAAGCCTCAAATCTTTTGCATGACCCCTTCAGTCCTGGGCCACCAACCACAGCTGAGGCTATACCATCTCCAATGGCCTTCCATGACTTCTCACAGTGCCAAGCCTCAGCTGTTCTTCATTACACCTTCATGTCTTCAAAACCTGGGTGACTCTTACACATTACCAATTCCAGCTGCATCACGAGGTACAACCTTGGCTATCACTGGAACACAGCTTCTCTGTGCTTCCAGAAAATATTTCCTAGAAGTTTTCACCTCAGTGATGCTGGTCTCTTCTTAATCATTGCTAATTTCTTAGCTCCAGCTAACCAGCATCAATTGTCCCAGTAGTTCCTTCCATTCTTAACTCTAGAGCCAGAGCCACATGGCTAAAGCTGCCGAGTTCTGCTGCTTGCAGGAATTAGAACATGACCCCTTGTACTATTACATTGTCACTGGCTTTCTGTTTTCCAGCTCCTTCATTGCCTAAGCTTGGCTGTCCTGGATCTTGCTCTGTACATTGACCTTGAACGCAGAGATCAGCTTGCCTGTCTCCTGGGATTAAAGTTGTGTACCACCATGCCTGGATCTAAATTTAGCTGGGTAGGATCTTGCCCCAAAGTACCACTCCCTTAATCTGTTATTTCCTAGAACACAGAATTTTACTCCATTTCACTTCCTGGTACCCCTTTAATACTCGTGTGGGACAATGGGCTATACACAAACAGTCTGGTCTCTAGTTGAGCTGAGATGCTGAACCCCGGGACCTGGTGGTGACAATTCACCTACATGGGACGGGAGTTCTCTCATGTCTCCTGGAATCAAGGCTCCTGTTAAAGTTACCACCCCCAACAGCCCCCACAGGAGAAGCATGGCTAGTAGTCATGTAGGCAATGTCCCAAGCTTCTGACCTTCAGGCTAGACTCCTCAACAGTTACCTAGCAACAATAAAGATAGCAGCATACCTTAAGAGGGGCTGTTTGGCCACTCTCTTGCTCTCTTGCTCTTACTCCCCTTACTCTCTTCTCTCCTCTCCTCTCTCTTCCTCTCTCTTCCTCTTACTCTCTAGCCTTTCTTCTCTCTCTCCCTTTTCCCTTTTGTCTTCTCTTGGTCATTGCTGGTCTCTCTCTCTCTTTTACCTTCTCTCCTTTCTCCCTGACTTTCTATAATAGAGCTCTAAAACCATAGACTATCTCCTGGACTCTATCTCTTAGGATATATTTTGGTTTTGAAGTCTATATTGTCAGACATTAAAATAGGTAAACAGCTTGCTTCTCTTTTCTATTTGCTTTATACATCTTTTTATTTTTTTATCCTATCCCTGGGGCAATGTCTGTCCTTAATGTTGAGATATGCTTTGAGTGTATCAGGAGGAAAGATCCTGTTCTGTCATCTATTCTCTTAGTCTTCATAGTTTTATTTGGAGGAATTTAGACCATTTGATTTTGAGAGTTATAAATTAGCAGTATTTTGATTCCTATCATTCATCGTAGGTATTGAAGTTATGACAGTGGTAATATATCTGTGTGTGTCTCCTCCTTTAGTTTTCTAGCTTGACATTATTTATTCTCTGGGTTCTCTTGGGTATGCTTCACTTCTTTAGGTTAGAGTTTTTCTTCTAATACCTTCTATACATATGAATTTATAGACAGTTGTTGTTTAAATTTGGGTTTATTATAGAATACTGTAATTTTTCCATCTATGAAGATTGAAAGTTTTGCTGACTACATTTTCCTGGGCTGGCATCTGTGGCCCTTTAGAGTTTGTAGGACAACTGAGCTGATCTTTCTATCCTTTAGAATCTCCATTAAGAAGTCAGATGTATTATAGGAGGTCTGCTGCCTTTATATGTCACTTGGTCTTTGTCTCTTGAAGCTTTTAATATTCTTTCTTTGTTCAGCTTAATGTTTTATTCATTTCTTTCCAGTGCTTGCTTATGTTTTCATAGATTTTTAAAGGGATTTATTCATTTCCTCTTTAAAGGCGTCTATCATATTCATAAAGGCTATCTATGGTCTTTGCCTTGTGTTGCAGCTAAGTTACAAGTTTAATGATTTATTTCTATGTTCTGAGGAGACTTTCTTTTCTGGCCCCAATCTATTTGATGTTCTCTATGTTTCTTGTACTATGATAGGCATCTCCTTCTTTAGGTTAGGAGAATTTTCTTATCTGATTTTTCTGAAAATATTTTTCTGTGCCTTTCACCTGGGTTTCTTCACCTTTCTTTATTCCTGTTTACATAGATTTGGTCCTTCCTTGGTGTCCTTAATTTTCTGGGTGTTTTGTGCCAGAAAATT
>LR750535.1:126759-172265 GCA_902729485.2 Mus minutoides
TTTTGCAGTTTGCATTTTCTTTGATTATTGTGCCCATGTTCTCTATGGAATCTTCTGCACCTGTTATTCTTTCTTCCATCTTTTGTATTCTGTTGCTGATGCTTGCAACTATGGTTCCTGATTTCTTTCCTAGTGTTTCTATCTCCAGAGTTGTCTCACTTTGGGCATTATTATTATTATTATTATTATTATTATTATTGTTTCTACTTCCCTTTTTATGTCTTGGATAGTATTGTTCAATTCCATGAACTGTTTGGTTGTGTTTTCCTATAATTCTTTAAGGGATTTTTGTGTTTCCTCTTTAAGGACTTCTACCTGTTTAGCAGTGTTTTCTTTTGATTCTTTCTGGACTTCTACCTGTTTAGCAGTATTCTACTGTATTTTTTTTCTTTCTTTCTTTCTTTCTTTCTTTCTTTCTTTCTTTCTTTCTTTCTTTCTTTTTTTCTTTTTTTTTTTTTTTTTTTTTTTTTTTTTTTTTTTTTTTTTTTTTTTTTTTTTTTTTTGCTTCTTTGTTTTTTGTTTGTTTCATATTCTTTTTCTCTATGTTATTCTATTTCCACTTCCAGGCCTTGAACGATTTTATTCATTTCCTTCCAATGTTTTCTTAGGTTTTTAAAGACATTATTCATTTCCTCTTTAAGGACATCTGTCATATTCCTAAAGGCTATTTAAGGTCTTTGTCTTGTGCTGAAGCTGTGTTACAATTCTCAAGGCCCACTGTGATAGGGTTGCTGGCTCTACATATTGTCCTAGCTGTTATTGATTGTAGTTTTATACTAGGATCTAGGCATCTGGGTTTGTGATGATTGCAATTGTAGATGCTGATATCTGTTCTTGTTTCTTTTAGGTCTATATTTTCTTCCTGTTTTCTCTTGACCTTGGGAGAGTATGGTGTAAGGATGTTGCCTCACAAGTTATTGCTCTGGGATCTTGATAGGTATGAGTACATTGTATTCTGGGTAAAAGTTGTTTCTCAGTATTGTTAATTAATGTTTGGGACTTGTGGTTCACTAGAAGAGGGGTTAAGGGGTGTTTCACTAAGATCTGCTTAGTCCATTGGGAATGGGGGCAAAAAGTGAGGAAAGGACAGGACAGGTAATCTGCTACAGAGCTGAGGATGCGACTAGAGCAGAGGAAGGAGGGTCAGGATCTGAAGCTTGCCTGCCTGCTTTGCAAGCCTACTTACTTCTCTAGCAGGCTTGGCCTGAAGAGTCCAGGGAATGTCTGCTGGAGTTGACAGCTGGGGTGATGAGTGGGGGGAAGGAAAGCTGAAGATCTGCATGACCTACTGGAGATCCAGGCAGGGATAGGGCAGTGCATAGGAGGTGGTCTGCTACAGAGCTGGTAGTGAGACTAGGGGTTGGAATTACAGGAGAAGAGAGGAAAGGAGAGGAGAGGAGAGGAGAGGAGAGGAGAGGAGAGGAGAAGAGAAGTGATTTGTGGTTTGTTTACCTGTTACCTGGCCGGAGCACACTATGAGTTCTCTAGGAATGACTACTGGATTTGGGGGCTAAGACAAAGCGATGAGTGGGGAAAACGAAGATTGGAGGGAGTTATCTGTGTGATCCTCTGGAGATAGGTGCAGGAAGGATCAGGGTGCTGAGGTGAGTAATTTTATATAGAACTAGGGATGAGACTTGAGAAATGGATTTGGAAGAAAGAACAGAAAGAAATGAAGGTCTACAGTAAACCTACATGCTTCCCAGCCTAAGTAGTCTGTGGGTTCTCAGGGGTAAATTATTCTTGATTTAAATGTTTATATGAGGTGCCTAAGAGGGAATAAAATAATCCTAGGAGGCAGATAAAAGTAGGGAACTGGGTGGGAGAAGGGATTGGGAGGGGAATGAAGGGTTTCAGGATCAAGTGTATGTAAGAACAGAAGGGGCCAGATGACTATGAAAATGAGTGGAAATCTGAAACTGATGGGGCTGGGGAGGTAGTGTGCATCTCCAGAAGAAGAAGAAAGAGACCTGGGATATGCCAAGGCTGGTTGATATCTATGGGAAGCATCTGAAGAGAAAGGGAGGAGGAATAATTTGGGGGAGGACTGTCAGGAGAGGAGGGAGGAGAAACTGTGGTTGAGATGTAAAATAAATATGTAAATTACAAAAAAATAAAAAGAAAGAAAAGAAAAAATCTTTTCTGGATATGGAAAGATGGCTCAACTGTTAAAAGCTCTTTCAGAGGATCTAGGTTCTATTCCCTGTACCCACACAATGACTCATAATTTTCTATAATTCTAGTTCCAGGGGACCCACTGTCCTCAGATCTACACAGTCACTTCATAAATGTGCTAACACACACATACACACACACACACACACACACACACACATGCATGCACACAAACACACACACACACACACACAGAGAGAGAGAGAGAGAGAGAGAGAGATAGATTTGATTAAATATTTAGTAATCCAAATATAACAATAATTACAAACAATGAATCAGTCAAATTCTTCAATGTAGGCAATGTTTGACAGAAGTGCAATTCATTAGGTATCAGAATTTTTCTATTATTTTATGTAGATCTAAATTATTTTAAGCTGGACTAGGGTCCCTAGTTCTATATAAAATTACTCACCTCAGGATCTGGAAAAGAATACCTTTCATGATCACTACTTGGTATTACCAGCTGGTTGCTTCCATAAATGTAGCCACTTTCATTCCATGTTTATTGCCCTCCAGTCTAGCTCTTTCAGACATTGTTACTGGTAAAACATTCTCTTGAGTATGTATTTAAGATCTGTTGCCCCACCAAGTTCTTAAAAGTCATTGATCATCTTTTTTAAAAAAGCAAGTCAGCAAATTTGAATTGGTAGCTTATTGGCTACTGGAAACTTGTAGAAGTGAGCCTATTGCAAATAACTGCAAATAAAAGGAATTAGACCTATGAACAAACAAGAATTCATCTAAAGAAAGAGACTTGTTCCAACAATAAGGACTGGAAAAGAAGTTCAAATGTTCTGTGCAAAGTTCAATCCTTGAGTGGATAACTTTTCCTATTTAAAGGTCAGCACCATTTATGAAATGGTTAACTTGTATTTGTAAACCTGACTGTTTCTTTCTTTGGTGTCTGCCTGTTTGTTTGTTTGTTTTTCATTGCTTCAGTGTATATCACAACCTTGTAAACATTCGCAAGTGAGCTTCTAAAACTGTGACATATAAGAACACTGTATTGTGTTGGAGTTATCCTTGCAGATATCTGCTGCTCTCGAGAGTGGGTTAGGAGCTTGGAGAGATGATAGCAGGATCAGACATGTTGGTCAGAGACTGTGGTTCACAAGCATCATCTACAGTCCATAACCACATAAAACCTACTGCTTCAAGTTTCCCAACACCAAAATGCTTTCATGGGAAGTCATTTACCTCATATTGGTCAGTGAAACATCAGCTGTCTGCTCCGATTCATCTTAAGCATCTATTACACCATTAGTTGCTCTGGCTTTCACTAAAATCCCGTCTACAAGAACAGAGCACAGAGAGCTGTTTCAAACAGGAAGCCAGCATTTCAGTACCAAGCAGCCCAGGGGTGTCACATAGCCTCCCTTCCTTAGAAAAACTGCAAACCAAGACCTTTCAGAGCAAAGTGGCAGCATTTCTCCCCGCTTCCCCCCACCACACTAGACTAGAGTTCCTTCATAATGCCAGCCACTTTTCTGGCAGTAGACATGAAGACCTAGGTTAAATCCTCCTCACTAACACCATGTCTCAGTGCCAGACAGTCACTCTGACCTGCTTCCCAACAATTTGAAGGCATATCTCCTCTAGGCCATTTTTAGATATTTTTCCTTGTTGTTGTCTGGATTTTGAACGTTCGCATCATTCTTGTGTGCACTGTGTCAGATGAACAGGCTGATTGCTGTCACCCACGGATGAATTTCACAGCCCTCATGCAGAGGCTTGCTGCCTTTTTTTTTTTTTCCATGACGTTCCCCATAATGAGAATGATATAGTTCAAAGAATCACAAGGAAAATAAGAATTAATAGTTTCCACCCAAGGTGAGATGAAAGTCATTGTAGAGGAGAGAAGCTATCTGTTTACAAATGAGTGACTGGGTGTATACTTTTTTCAACCAGTCTTCAGTGTAAATTACTGGAATAGTGAAGTTACCTGCATTGTTTTGAGTGAACTCTGTAAGCCTGTTTACACAATGTAAGTATGCCATGATGTTTAATTTTTGGTCTACCTTTGAAAAATTAGTCCTCTTCAATGTCTAATGATCTTGATATCGGGAACAATAATTATCATTGATCACCAACTATTAACCGTGAGAGAGGCTCTGGGACACAAGGTCAGTAACTGCACAGTGAATGTCTGGAGGCCAAGTGCCCCCTCACCAAGAACTCTCATTTTTATGACTGAAAAGCCATCAGTGATTGACTTGCTCATAAAGAGAATGTTAGGCTGACACTTGCCATATGGAGATGGTCAGAAGATACAGCTTCATATTTAGGTTGGCTCAGCATGTTAAGGCTACAGTTTAAATACTTTGTTTTCTCATTTTCCCATATACTTCATTTTCACTTCCAAATTCCTTAAACACTGCCATAGTTTGAAGATCTGTACCTATGCACCATTCAGGAAGATAGATATTCCTAACTGCAGGTGTCCAAAATTTGAGGCCAGTCTGGGTTCCATATTAAGATGTATGTGTAGGTGTAGGTGTGTGTGTGTGTGTGTGTGTGTGAGAGAGAGAGAGAGAGAGAGAGAGAGAGAGAGAGAGAGAGAGAGAGAGACACAGAGAGATAAGAGAGAAGAAAGAATCAGAGCCCCCTTTTCCATAAACTGTTCAATAACATCTACATTTCTTGGCCCAGGTTATCAATTGTTTTTTTTTTTCCTCTCCTTTTATTAAAGATTTCCTTTATTCACATTTCAAATGTTGTTCCTTTTCCCTGTCTCCCCTCTGGAAACCCCCTTTCTCCTCTCCAACCCCCTGCCTTTGTGAGGGTGCTCCCCCACCCACCTACTCCCTCATTTCTGCCCTGGTATTCCCCTACACTGGGGCATCAAACCCCCTCAGGTCCCAGGACCTTTCCTCCAACTGATGTTCATAAAGACCACATATCGGCCAGAGCTATGGGGCCTTCCTTGTGTATTCTTTGGTTGGTGGTACTCCCCCCATGGAGCTGTGCCATGGACCGGGGTCTAGTAGGCCTCCCTCAATCCGTGGGAATCAGGAGTTCTGACAGATGCGCATGGAGTCGGTGAAAGTGGGGTGACAAACAGACTCGACATGAGGGAGTGTGGATCCGAATGCAATTTGTCAAATTGAGCATCAGACTTTTTATACAGAAGAAAATAGGGAAGTTTGGTGACACACCAGCAAGATACAAAGAGGTTACTAGAGGTTACTGGATTCTAACACAAAACAGAGGAAAGCAAACACTGGGATAAAATTCATTGTTAACAACTGGGATCAAAAACAACTCCACCTAAGGTCAGCTTAAACTTAGAAGCCAGGGGCAAGGGCTTCCTGCCCTTGCCATAGTCCACCTTCTCCTTAGGGAATAATGTAAATACTTGTATATGGGTGTAACTCAGCTAGCTATAGTTCTAAGTATCTACTCTGGTTCCTCCTCAGGTCACCAAACTTCCTTCTTTCTAGATAATGGTAAATTATGTGTAGGGCAGGGACTTAGCTATACTTTGCTAAGCTTGCCCTGAGATTTCTAACTCTTATGTAGTAAAATACTGTAAGAAACCATGTAAGACTCTCCACGATATTGCAGGGACAAATCTGGGGCTTTCTGGCTATGGGAATGCTAAAGTTCCAGGAGGATGGGTTTCCTTTGAAACTCTTTGCCTCAGGACTGCTTCCCGGTTTTCAGGCCTGCCAAGCGAGTCACTACTGGAGTGGGTATAGCAGAGCTGCATATCCCCCTAGCTTCTTCAGTTCCTTCTCCAACTCCTCCATTGGTGACCCTGTGTTCAGTCCAATGGTTAACTGCAAGCATCTGACTCTTTATTTGCCAAGTTCTGGCAGAGTATCTCAGGAGACAACTATATCAGGTTTCTGTCAGCAAGCACTTCTTAGCATATACAACAGTATCTGATTTTGGTGTCTGTATATGGGATGGATCCTCAAGTGGGGCAAGTCTCTGGATGGCCTTTCCTTCATCTCTGCTCCACATTTTGTCCCCATATTTCCTCCTGTGAGTATTTTGTTCCCCCTTCTAAGAACCACTGAACAATCCAAACTTTGGTCTTCCTTCTTCTTGAGGTTCATATGGTCTGATAATTGTATCTTGGGTATTCTGAACTTTTGGGCTAATATCCACTTATCAGTAAGTCCATACCATGTGTGTTCTTTTGTGACTGAGTTACCTCACTCAGAATGATATTTTCAAGTTCCATCCATTTGCCTGCGAATTTCATGAAATCATTGTTTTTAATAGCTGAGTAGTATTCCATTGTGTAAATGTACCACATTTGCTGTATCCATTCCTCTGTTGAGGGACACCTGGGTTCTTTCCAGCTTCTGGATATTATAAATAAGGCTGCAATGAACATAGTGAAGCATGCGTCCTTGTTACATATTGGAGCATCTTCTGGGTATATGCCCAGGAGTGGTATAGCTTGGTCATCAGGTAGTACAATATCTAGTTTTCTGAGGAACTGTCAGACTGATTTCCACAGTAGTTGTATCAGCTTGCAATCCCACTAACAATGGAGGAGTGGTCCTCTTTCTCCACATCATTGCCAACATCTGCTGTCACCTGAGTTTTTATCTTAGGTATTCTGACTGGTGTGAGCAATCCCACTAAATTCAGGGACTAGACAAAGCTGCCCATTCTCTCTCTTTAAGTACTATATTTATTCAATATAGTACTCAAAGAGAGTACTATATTGCATATATAGTTCTACCTAGAGCAATTAGACAACAAAAGAAGGTCAAAGGATACAAATTAAAAAGGAAAAAGTCAAAATATCACTATTTGCTGATAATATGATAGTATACTTAAGTCACCCTAAAAATTTCACCAGAAAACTCCTAAACCTGATAAGCAACTTCAGCAAAGTGGCTGGATATAAAATCAGCACAAACAAATCAGTAGCCCTCCTATACTCAAAGGATTAATGGACTGAGAAAGAAATTAGGGAGGCAACACCCTTCACAATAGTCATGAACAATATAAAATACCTTGGTATAAATCTAACCAAACAAGTGAAAGATCTGTACAACAAGAACTTTAAGTCTCTAAAGAAAGAAATTGAAGAAGATCTCAGAAGATGGAAAGATCTCCTATGCTCATGGATTGGTAAGATTAATTAGTAAAAAAATGGCCATATTCCTGAAAATAATCTAGAGATTCAATGCACTCCCCATTAAAATTCTCACTCAATTCTTCATAGAGTAGAAAGAGCTATTCTCAAATTAATTTAGAATAACAAAAAAAATCCAGAATAGCAAAAACTATTCTAAACAATAAAAGAACTTCTGCGAGAATCACGACATTCCCAATCTCAAAGTGTACTACAGAGCAATAGTGACAAAAACTGCATTGGGTTGGTATAGTGACAGGCAGGTAGATCAATGGAATAGAATTGCAGATCCAGAAATGAGCCTGCACACCTATAGTCACTTGATTTTTGACAAAGGAGTCAAAACCATCCAGTGGAAAAAAAGATGGCATTTTCAACAAATGTGCTGGTTCAACTGGTGGTCAACATGTAGAAGAATGCAAATTGATCTACTCTTATCTCCTTGTACAAAGTTCAAGTCCAAGTGGATCAACGACCTCCACATAAAACCAGATACACTGACTCTAATAGAAGAGAAAGTGGGGAAAAGCCTTGAACACATGGGCACAGGGGAAAATTTCCTGAACAGAACACCAATGGCATTTGTTCTCAGGTCAAGAATTGACAAGTAAGACCTCATAAAATTACAAAGCTTCTGTAAGGCAAACTTTCAATAGGACAAAACTGCAGTCAATCCTATATCTGATAGAGGGCTAATATCCAATATATACAAAGAATTCAAGAAGTTAGATTACAGAGAACCAGATTATCAATTCTTCAAGACCTTCATTCAGTACAGGGAAATATTATGTTAACTAAACTTTAAGGGGTATACCTTAATGGCTAATCAGAGCATGTAATGTAAGTAAGGTAAAATCAAAGTTTCACCTATCCTATCTCTAACTCACTACACAAAGAAGATATCTCAGAGGAGAATATATGATCCTCATAAGACATATCCTTTTTTAATATTCATATGGTTTTATGAATTTACCATTTAACATTGTTGCATACTGTTAAAAGTCACTAGGGTAACTCTTAATCCTTGAAAGTCTTTCCTAGAGATTGGAACATCACCAGCCTAGATATTTTGTAAAGCATGTCTGTAGCAATAAGTTATCTAGGGATTGAAGAAATTAATAACACCTGAATTCAGAACATTTGAAATTCTACCACAACTCAATCCAAAGTAGTATTTTTAATATTCAATTTTTCTCAGCACAATTACAAGATCAACAATTTCCTGCTTGAACAAGCCCTTTGAGCAATGATGTTATATAAGTCCACATATAATATAAGACAGCTATCAACTTTGGAAAATCAAGCTCTACCCCTGTTATGTGCATTCACAGGTCAGATGTACATCTGCATGGACAACTAATCACTATCTAAGCTTGCTTTACATGCACAGGAGAAAAGGGAAGGAAATTCTAAACTTTTCTTTAGTCACTCTGGTCTCCAGTGAACTTCTGCTATAATTGCAGAATAAACAGCCATGAGTGACTATAAATTGAGTTTTCCTTACACATATATTCATGTAGTTAGCTATTTACACAGCTTTTCCTCTTTCTACACTTACGTCAAAATATACATGCTACCTGTCGTGCCATACTTATGCAGCTAAGTTACAAACTGGACCACTCTTTGGTAAATGCAAAACAAAGTATAGGGTGATACTTTCTTTCCAGAATGAGGATTTCAAAATGAGCCTTGATGTCAAGATTCGTTTCTCAACTCAGGTTCACTCATAATAAGACACTGGTTTTGTTTGTTTGTTTGTTTGTTTGTTTATCAGGTGGGATCAAAAAAATTGAGTTTGTTCCAGCTTTGGTCATGCTAAGGCAGTCCTTTGATACTCTAGTAGTCAAAGTTTTCTGCCGGTGGTTTGGGGACACCACAGGCCCATTATTACTTAGGTGCAGTCATTTCAATAGCTGGCTGCTCTCGGCTGTTTTGTGACAATTGTGTCTCATTTCACTTTCAGAAAAAAAAAATTAATTCCAAGAGCCAAGGATTCTAGCTGTAACCACCCAGGTACTAACCTCAATTTTCACTGTGGGGCTCAAAGTCAAGATTTTAAAATATCGGTACACTATCACAACACGACATTAAATTGATATTGAATTGTTCTTGCTCTTTTAAATATTTTCCTACAGAGAGAGCCTGTTCTTGGATGATTATATTTTCTCTTTTGATGGAGTCCGATAACACATTTTTTAAAGCATGGAATTTCCATATATCATGTTCTGACAACTGCTGTTAGGTGCATACCATTGCTTGGAAATGGCAGGCCATACTTCACTCCACATACTAAGTAAAGGATTTTGATAAACCCCCAAATCCCACACACTTTTATGAGTTAAATGGTAGTATAAAGGGTTGCAGGTCAAAGGATTTTGATTACAGGACATAGTCCTGTCCAGGACTCTATACCCAGCATCCACAAGAGGTTGGGTAATCATTTAAAAAAAAATTAATGAAAAATTTAAAAGATCACAGAATAATACTCTTTCTTTAGCAAATTATTTAGTATGCAGGAAAATTTAATTTTCCAAGAATCATGTTTATGTAGAAGATATAGAAATCAATAAAGTGAATTTACAACTGTTTCCTGTCAGAGTAACTTTAGGAATGTTACTCTTTCAATGACTAGTGAATGAGAAATACTACTTTTCAAATTTCACAAATAGAAGCACTCGTTTCCTGTTATTTTTCTAAAACTAAATTCACAGACAGTTTAATGTAAATGTTAATAAAACTTCTTGGACTTTGATAAAAAATAATATATGGTCACAAGAAAAGAAGTATTTAGGGTACATAATAGTATTTCTGAAAATAAATATGAATATTGAAGTCACAAAAATTATTTGTGGGAAGCATTCTGATGGATTTAGTTTGTACATCATGGCTTAGACAGGGTGCTTTATGTCTTTCAAGTATACCAGTTAAAAACAATTTTAAGTATACCAAATTAAAACCAATAGTTTTTGTTTCTGCTATTGTTATTCCTTAGAATAATGAAGTATAAATATCATGCAAGCCAACATTTTACATGAGTGGTGACTTTTTCCTGCAGTTGTGAAAGTCAAGGGGGTAGTTATTTTATCCCCAGATATCCTTAGATTATTCTAACCTCAGGGCATATATGAGAGGCTATCACCAATGCCACCTGTAACTTTCCTTGGTCTAGGGCAATTTAGAGTGCAAATTTCTTTTATTTATAATTCCAGTTTGAATCAAAGCATCTACTACCCCAAGCATCAGTGCTCTTCAACATCTAATTTCACAGTTTTCTTAACACATATTTCATGTTATTTATTATAGTCAGAGGCATCCCAACACCTTGTCTATCTTTGCTACCTTTTAAATGGTTTCTCTGGCAAACCATCAATCACAAATCATGAAACAGATTTTAGCTTAAGTAAGATGAGCAAAGAATGTAAACAAGGCTTGTATATTCTAATTGGAAGCATTACTCACATCAATAAGTGATAAATGCTAGTTCTATGATAGAATGTTTGTTTCCTAGATGCATTTGTAATGGAAAGTATGGACAAGATTAAAATCTCTATCTAATCACTCACTCACTGAGGTCATAAAGTTATTGATAAATACACAACCCAAATATTTTGTTTTCTTTTTTTTTTTTTAATCAGACGATTTTATTTAGAACATAGTGAAGGATGTTAGCAATGGAGAAAAATATCAACAAAATGAGTGACAAAATCAACATGAAAATCCAGCAAGGAAAGAAAAAATGAAAAAAGTAAACATTTGAAATGAAAAAACTTATTAATGCAAATGAAAATCACAAATAATTCAATTTGAGTTTTATATTTTTTTGGTATTACTAAGGAAGTTTATATGTATATTTTTACTTATGCCATTCTCTGATTAACCAGAGATCATATGCAACTTAAAACAATGAAAATAAGTTTATGAAAATGTTTCTGCATATTTTAAAACCTTGTTTAGATTCATGAATCCCCTATTTGATATTTGTATTACGCTAATAAAGTTTTACTAAAGTATTTTTTCCTTTAAAGATTTTTGATAATATGCACACTATATTAAGTAGCTTATGTATGATGTCTTAAACACACTAGAATGAATATGTTCCCAAATAGGAAAGAGTATGCTTCCTTCATAAAATTTAATTCAGAGAATAGAGATGTGCTGACTTGTTCCATAAAGGCAATTGTGCCACCGAACCACATTAGCCAGGTGATGCTCATCTACTTTACAGGTAATTTATCACAACAAGAGCACTGTCTCAGGGATGGTTCACACAAATAATTTTGCTTAGGCAAACACCATTTTCCAGTAATGATAGAACAAAATAAACTTTCAGAGCATTTATGAACAGTGACATCGCACTTTCAGTACACATTTGCCAACCTGTCTCTCTTGTTTGCAAAGGAATTAACTGTGGCAAGAAAATCATTAGAGCCATCTGCTCTGGTGGTGAGAAAGCACATCTATGATTATTTTATTATAGGAGCAAAGATGAGGAAACTGTTTTAGAATGATTTGAGCATCATTTACCCTAAACTTGACATTCTAGCTTTAAAAAATAACACTATTGTCTGTTCTTGCTGGGGCTTTTTATAAATTCATTTACTCAGAACCTCAAGTAGAGATGCTAAGAGAATGTTGACTTCTTCATTAAAATTGGATGTTACAATGATCTAAATTTGTAATGTGATTTATTTATTTAATAAGAAATAAGAAAATAAGTCAGTTTTTGTTTGTTTGTTTTTTAAGTACCTTAACAAAGCAGTTTCTTTGGTTCCTTTGAAAGAGCAAATAAATCAGCAATCTACTCCTGTGGCACAAAAACATACATTCATGTAATTTGAATCCTTATTGTACAGGTGTTTGCCATGAGTGTGCAAAAAAAAAAAAAAAAAAAAAAGAGGGAAAAATGAGGTTAAGAAGAGAAGTCAAGAAAAAAAAAATTCCCTGATGACTAGGACTTTAAATACTATGTTGATTTGATAATATTCAATGTATGTTTTACTTTTTTTTTTTTGGTGTGATCCCACACCTGACAATCATACCTTAACTGAAGAAAGATATCTTGGGTTCAATATTTCAGAGAAATTCAGACCATTGTGGTAGAGACACATCAGAGGAGCTCAGTTCATAGCCACTGGAATGCAGGATAAAAGTTATTCACATCTTTTTAGAGCAGGAAGCAGAGACCATAGCTGGAACTTCTCAAGACCTATTCTTGTGAGCTCCTTCTCCCACCTAGGTCTTCTCTATAGATCTCTGCATCCTGCACACATACATACATAAATAGTGCCACTATCTGATGACCTTGCATTCAAAACATGGTCCCATTGTGAATACTTCAGAATCAGACCATAACATTACAATGTATACGTTCTTTAGCATAAATCCCTCTATTCCTCTGTCCCTTAGAAGAATAATATTGGAAGGATCACTACAGAACCAAACCTGTCCCCACACAAGTGGACTTAAATCCAGTAGATGTTTTGTAACTAAATACACATTGAAAGGACAAGTAGATTGGTGAATAAGTAGACAGACACATACACTGTATCCTACAAAAGCTCAATTAAAGACAAAAAAAATCTACTGAAGTAATAAGAACATCTCTTTCAAATTTAGAAATGCCCTTTTTTAATCTATGTTTTCAGTTCAGAATGAAGCAAGAATGTTGTAGCCAAAGGACTGCATGAAAATGTCTAATCTGTGGGGTGAGAATTATGCTGTCTACAGCTTCATAGCTGCGTGAAAAGTTGTTTGTCCTGTAGAATACAAAAGATGTGGGCAGATCAATTTTACATGGGTTTCACATAATCCTATGAGAATGATAAAAGAGCGGATATGTTTACTTAAAACAATGAGTATATACCCTCAAATCTTATGTTTGTGTATGGAAAAATGGAATTTACTAAGCTGTAGGTTTGGATGAGGGAGTTCATTACTTAGAAGAACAGCTTAACAAGCTACTAGGTGTTTAAGTGAACAAAGTCCAAAGGTGATTGCAGACTAGCTGTGAATGTCTGATTTCCAGCTCTTATTCTTTTTATGATATAATCTTAGATATAATATTCTGTCCTTCCTCTGATATTAATTTTAAACAAGTACTCAGGTCCTGGAATATTCAGGTGTAAGAAATTAAGCAAAATATTAAATCATGGAGATGGGTATTTAGGGATCACACCAGAATTTTTTTCCTTCTACCATGTGGGATTATTAGATTTGTAACTATAGTTATTAACTACCAGTTAGTGGAGCACCTATAACACAATCATTCTTACACAAGTTTATATGATCAAATTGCCTATTTCTAACTGTGAATTCTCACACCTCTATTTTGTGTCTTACATCACCTTCCATGCCTCTGTTTACTTCCAACCAGGTAAGACTATTTTAACTTTATATCCATGTATTTATTTATGTATCTAATACCCTTCATTTACTGTGCCTACTTTACAGGTTCCTAGCCAAGTTTCTTACGTTCAGACAGCTGGGTCCATTGTGTGATTTCTCCATGTCTTTACTGCTTTCTGATCCCTGACCTCTCTTATGCTTCTCTAACAAAGATTAGCAGAGACCTTCTGTCTACCTAAACAACATTTTCTCAAATGTCTTATCTGGGCCAACAGCCCAGAGAATTTCTTAGAAACACACATTGTGAGACCCTACTATAGACCTGTTGAAAATCTATGCCTGAGATTCAGACACTGTTTTCCATAGCCCTGCAGGTCTTTGAGATACTTGAGAGTTTTAAAAGTGTTGTTTAGACAATAATAAAGTTACTATGTCCTTAAGTAATAGATGTTCTTCACTCTATGTAAAACTTGCTCCTGTTGCATTTCAAAGTGATACCTTAAATGTTTTTTAGCATGCCCCAAAATATTATCTGATAACCCACTTTCAATTTTCTTTAACATATTCTATGTCCCAAGGACCTTAAAACTGTCCTCATCATTTTGCTTTTATCTGCATTTATGTTTTTCATAACCATCTACATCTTACATAAATGCATACATAAAACCACTATTACCTGTGACTCTAATATCTTGTCTACTTTTCCAGGTGAGACTCGAAATATCAAGTCTATTTGATCAAGAGAGCACAAAATAATTCCACTGTAACTTCTAATTCAACCAGTAGTCATTTCCCCATTGGCGGCTCCTGAATATACCTACTCCTTTTGCATTTCTGTCAATCTTATAGAAAATATTATATTGGATGGTTTAAAATAATATGCCTCATAGGGATATACCATTAAGAAAACACCAGATAGTAACTCTTCTCAGAAATTGAGACTGTTCTTCTTCAGGATCACAGCAAAGTTCAATGAGCAATGTTTTCCTAGAAATCAGTTTACTGCGGCAGGAGCTTGGGAGAAGTCCTGACCAGTGAGGGAATCCAGTTGAGAGAGGAAGGCCCTTGCGACAGAGCTCACTTGAGAAGATTAAGATGGTTTCAGCTATAAAAGCTGAGTATAAAAGCAAGAATACAACTGGAATCTATACACTAGGTATGGAGCCTATACAATAGTGCTGTTAAAGTTGTGAACTTGGGTATGAGTGTGTGAATTGTTAAGTTCTAAACCTCTCTAGTCCTGATCCACTCCCACAGCACTGAAACATTACACTAATGCTTTTCCTTCCTTCCTTCCTTCCTTCCTTCCTTCCTTCCTTCCTTCCTTCCTTCCTTCCTTCCCTCCCTCCCTCTTTTCTCTTCATTCCTTCCTTCCTTTTAAAACAACAAAGCAACAACAGAAGCAAACAAATAACAAAAACAAGTCCTGAGAGGATATATAAGTTCCTTTATTTCATTCTCTTTTTTTAATTTTTAAATTCTTTATTGGCTATTTCATTTATTTACATTTCAAATGCTATCCTTCTTCCCAGTTTCCTCTCCACAAACACCCTATTACCTCCGTCCTTCCACCTGCCTCTATGAGGGTGCTCCCACACCCGCCTCAGCACCCTAGCATTCTCCTACACTGGATCACTGGGCATCCACTGGACTAAAGGGCTCCCCTCACACCGATGCCAGATAAGGCAGTCCTCTGCTACATATCCAGGTGGATCCATGTGACTCTCGTGTTTAGTCTCTGGTAGCTTTGTGGTGGTCTAGTTGGTTGATATTTTTGTTCTTCTTATGGGGTTGCAAACCATTTCAGCTCCTTTAGTCCTTGCCTTAACTCCTCCATTGGAATCCCTGCACTCAGTCTGATGTTGGGCTGTGAGCATCCCCATTTGTATTGGTCAGGCTCTGGCAGAGCCTCTCAGGGAACATCTATTCTAGGATCCTCTCAGCAAGTGCTTTTTGGCATCAGTAATAGTGTTTGATGTCTGCAGATGGATGTGACCCTAGGTGGAGCAGTCTGGGGATGGTCTTTCCTTCAGTCTCTGCTTCACTCTTTGTCCCTACATTTTCTTTTTTTTTATTTTTTAATTGGATGTTTTATTTGTTTACATTTCAAATGCTATCTCCTTTCTTGGTTTCCCCTCTGTAAACCCCCTATGCCTTTCTTGCATTCTTAAGGGGGGGGAGGAGGAGATATTTTCTCATAGGTGTTTTAAATGGTCATTTTTTAGGTATAAAGTAATCCTCTAATTGTCTTGCTCAGTAATTGAGATGCTGTGGGCAGGCATGCTGATAGTGAATTTCATTAGCAGCATGAGGAAAAGAAAAGTAGGTCTTCCTTAGTATTTCAGACTTAGGACTGGAAATATCAAATATGGAGCGCATAAAAATCCAGTCTTCTTAGGTTACAATATCCATCTTGGTACTACTAGAGTAGCAGTCAGGAACCCTCACTTTCTGCCCCAGCTTTCTCACTTAGAGTTTGGGCAAAGTTTCCTAAACACCTTAAAAAGGGAGCAGATTAGACATAGACAACATATCTGCTGTGAACTGAGAATACAAAGATATTTCTGCTGGCTTTTACAATTTCCTGGAAAACTGGATCCTTGTAACTATGTAGGAATGAACCATATGGCAATGAACTATGTGGACCTCAGCACCATGCCACCTCATGTCACCTGACCACATTGTCTTCCTACTACCATGCTGGAGGAGACAGCAACATGATGATGCGCATAAGATTCTACTTTGCCTTTAAGAGTATGGAACTATTGTTTTCCCTTTGTTCATTCATACACCTAGAGAGATGGCTGGAGCTTTAGTGGTAGTTTTTTGTTTTTTTTTTTTTTTTTTTTCTGACAGTGTTCTATAAAGGATTCAATAGAGCCTAGAGCATTGGTTCTCAACATGTAGGTCATGACCCTTTTGTGGGCTGAACAACCCTTTCAAAGGGGTCACCTAAGACTATAGAAAAACACAGATATTATATTTCATTTTATAACAGTATAGCAAAATTAGAGAGTTATGAAGGAGAAACCAAAATAATTAAATGGCTGTCGGTCATCACAACATGATGAACTGTATTAAAGGGTCAGTTGAGAACCACTGCCTTAAGAGGGTTTACTACCTGTTGGGCAGCAGTTGGACTCCTCCCACCTCCTGCAGATAATGCATACCATCCAGATGGTCACCAGAGACTTCCTCATGCTCATCTTTATGACTGACAAAGGGTTCCTGTGCATCAAATTAGCAGTGGGGGCCCAGACAAGATATTTTCTCTTCAGCTGGAAGAAGGCGTTGATAGTGGACACCATGAAGCATTCCTTTAATGTCATGTATTATATGTGACCTTATTGCAGTAGGAAACATCTAGGGATCCAGAGACGTGATTCCCCTTCTATCATCCGCTCTCTTTCCTGTTTCTTTATACACACATTACTGAGTAGAGGTTTAGTTGACAGTCTCTGAGGAAGATGAGATTGATGTTTCTCTTCAGAAGGCACCTGTGAGATGTCTTCTCCCTCATTATCCTGATATTTATCTAACTCATATAGCTTCCTAGTTAATTTCTTTATTACCTGATCCCTCTTACTGTTCTGGTTTTGGGTGTGTCAGAAGTTTTTGTTTTAAACAGATAATATGTGTAGTTGGTGAATGGATATGGTTCTTGGTCACTAATAGAGAGGCATTCTGACTTCAAACAGGTTTGAGATAGTTAGGGACATTCTCACTCATCCTAGGCGGGATGCTACTCTAAAATCCTCATAGTGTCTGGAAAGTGATTAGAAACTATAGACAGGCCTAGAGATGGAAAAGGGTGTACTCTTGTGTTACTCACTCATCAACTCCTGTCCCCACTTAACATTGGATTAGAAGGACCTTGTCAATCAAAACAAAACAGGATAATCAATTTGAAATGATAGAAATTATTACATAAAATGATTGGCATAAAAAAGATTTAGTTTACTATACTATATGAGACAACTTTTTGAAATACCTTACATTAAAATTCACAAGTATCCCTCTGAGCCCAGCGGACGCAGCTAGGGCCTGCCCTGTGCTTCGCACACCTCAGGACTTTAAGATCGCATCGGAGTTATACATGAGTGGAGTGTAGCAGTGGTTTAGGGAGCAGTGAGCCAGCAGTTGCCTGCAGGGGCAGGATCTGAGAACTCCGCCCCACAGGAGGCTGGGCCTCTCCCAGCCAGAGCACCACCCACCCGGCCATCTTTCCTCTGAGCCCAGCGGACGCAGCTAGGGCCTGCCCTGTGCTTTGCACACCCCAGGACTTTAAGATCTCATCGGGGTTACTCGTGAGTGGAGTGCAGGGGTGGTTTTGGGAGCAGTGGGTCAGCAGTTGCCCGCAGAACAGTGGGTCCTTTCTGGTCTGCACCATCGCCAGGTCTCCTCAGGAAGAGATGGCAGGAGGCAAGCGTAAGAACAGAAGCAACAGAATCCAAGGGTACTTGGCATCACCAGATCCAAACTCACCCACCACATCAAGTCCTAGATANGATGGACTAAGGCTGCTCTTCAACAACAACATAAGTAGCAGAACACCATCATTCAATTGGAAACTGAACAACACTCTACTCAATGATACCTTGATCAAGGAAGGAATAAAGAAAGAAATTAAAGACTTTCTAGAGTTTAATGAAAATGAAGCCACAACATACCCAAATTTATGGGACACAATGAAAGCATTCCTGAGAGGTAAATTCATAGCTCTGAGTTCCTACAAAAAAAATGGAGAGAGCTTACACCTGTAGCTTGGCAGCACATCTGCAAGCTCTAGAACAAATGGAAGCAAAGTCACCTAAGAGGAGTAGACGGCAGGAAATAATCAAACTCAGGGGTGAAATCAACCATGTGGAAACAAAAAGAACTATCCAAAGAATCAATCAAACCAGGAGCTGGTTCTTTGAAAAAGTCAACAAGATAGACAAACCTTGGCCAGACTTACTAGAGGGCACAGGGATAGCATCCGAATCAACAAAATCAGAAATGAAAAGGGAGTCATAACAACAGATCCTGAGGAAATCCAAAACACCATCAGATCCTTCTACAAAAGGTTGTATTAAAAAAAAAACTGGAAAATTTGGATGAAATGGATAACTTTCTAGACAGACACCAAATTCCAAAGTTAAACCAGGATCAGATTAATGACCTAAACAGCCCTATATGTCCTAAAGAAATAAAGGCAGTCATTAACAGTCCCCCAACCAAAAAAAGCCCAGGACCAGATGGGTTTAGTGCAGAGTTCTATCAGACCTTCAAAGAAGACCTAGTTCCAGTTCTTCTCAAACTATTCAACAAAATAGAATCTGAAGGTACACTCCCCAATTCATTCTATGAAGCCCCAATTACTCTGATACCTAAACCACATAAAGACACAACAAAGATAGAGAACTTCAGACCAATTTCCCTTATGAATATCAACGCAAAAATACCCAACAAAATTCATGCCAACCGAATCCAAGAACACATCAAAACGATCATCCATCATGACCAAGTAGGCTTCATCCCAGGAATGCAGGGATGGTTTAATATACGGAAATCCATCAACGTAATACACTATATAAACAAACTCAAAGATAAAAACCACATGATCATCTCCTTGGATGCTGAGAAAGCATTTGACAAAATCCAACACCCATTCATGATAAAGGTCTTAGAAAGATCAGGAATTCAAGGCCCTTACCTAAACATGATAAAAGCAATCTACAGCAAACCAGTGGCCAACATCAAACTAAATGGAGAGAAACTGGAAGCAATCCTACTAAAATCAGGGACCAGACAAGGCTGCCCACTTTCTCCCTACCTATTCAATATAGTACTTGAAGTTCTAGCCAGAGCGATTTGACAACAAAAGGAGGTCAAGGGGATACAAATTGGAAAGGAAGAACTCAAATTATCACTATTTGCAGATGATATGATAGTATACATAAGTGACCCCAAAAACTCCACCAGAGAACTCCTAAACCTTATAAACAGCTTTAGTGAAGTAGCTGGATATAGAATTAACTCAAACAAATCGATGGCCTTTCTCTATACAAAGGATGAACTGGCTGAGAAAGAGATCAGGGAAACATCACCCTTCACAATAGTCACTAACAATATAAAATATCTTGGTGTGACTCTTACGAAAGAAGTGAAAGATTTGTATGACAAGAACTTCAAGTCACTGAAGAAAGAAATTGAGGAAGATCTCAGAAGATGGGAGGATCTCCCATGCTCATAGATTGGCAGAATCAATATAGTAAAAATGGCTATCGTGCCAAAAGCTATCTACAGATTCAATGCAATCCCCATCAAAATTCCAATTCAATTCTTCAAGGATCTAGAAAAGACAATTAGCAAGTTCATCTGGAATAACAAAAAACCTAGACTAGTGAAAACTCTTCTCAACAATAAAAGAACCTCTGGTGGAATCACCATGCCTGACCTCAAGCTGTACTACAGAGCAATCATAACAAAAACTGCATGGTACTGGTACAGCAACAGACAGGTAGATCAATGGAATAGGATAGAAGACCCAGAAATGAATCCACATACCTATGGTCACCTGATCTTTGACAAGGGAGCTAAAACTATCCAGTGGAAAAAAGACAGCCTTTTCAACAAATGGTGCTGGCACAACTGGCAGCTATCATGTAGAAGACTGGGAATTGATCCATTCTTATCTCCTTGTACTAAGGTCAAGTCTAAGTGGTTAAAGGACCTCCACATAAAACCAGAGACACTGAAACTTANAAAAAAAAAAAAAAAAAAAAAAAAAAAAAAAAAAAAAAAAAAAAAGTGGGGCACAGAGTTAAACAAAGAATTCACAACTGAGGAATACCGAATGGCTGAGAAGCACTTGAAAAAATGTTCAACATCCTTAATCATCAGGGAATGCAAATCAAAACAACCCTGAGATTCCACCTCACACCAGTAAGAATGGCTAAGATCAAAAATTCAGGTGACAACAGATGCTGGCGTGGATGTGGAGAAAGGGGAACAATCCTCCATTGTTGGTGGGAATGCAAGCTGGTTCAACCACTCTGGAAATCAGTCTGGCGGTTCCTCAGGAAATTGGGCATAGTACTACGGGAAGATCCTGCAATACCTCTACTGGGCATATATCCAGAAGATATTCCATCTGGTAACAAGGACACATGTTCCACTATGTTCATAGCAGCCTTATTCATAATAGCCAGAAATTGGAAAGAACCCAGATGTCCCTCAACAGAGGAATGGATACAAAAAATTTGGTATATTTACACAATGGAGTACTACTCAGCTATTCAAAACAATAAATATATGAAATTCCTAGGCAAATGGATGGATCTGGAGGCCATCATCCTGAGTGAAGTAACCCATTCACAAAAGAGCTCACATAACATGTATTCACTGATATGTGGATATTAGCCCAGAAACCTAGACTACCCAAGATACAATTTACTAAACACATGACACTCAAGAAGAAGGAAGATCAAATGTGGACGTGTCACCCCTTCCTAGAATTAAGAACAAAGCACACATTGAAAGAGTTAAAGAGATCATGTGTGAAGCTGACTCCAAAGGATGGACCCAATGACTACGGCTGCCAGGGATCCATCCCATAATCAGCCACCAAACATAGACACTATAGCATATGCCAGCAAGATAATGCTGAAAGGGCCCAGATATAGCTGTCTCGGGAGAAATTATACCAATGCCGGGCAAACATGGAGGTGGAAGCTCACAGTCAGCTAGTAGATGGAACACAGGCTTTCCAAGGAAGAAGGAGCTAGAGAAAGTACCCAAGGATCTGAAGTGGTCTTTAACCCTATAGGTGGAAGAATAACCATGAACTAACTAGTACCCCCTGAGCTCATGTCTCTAGCTGCATATATAGAAGAGGATGGCCTGGCTGGCCATTGTTGGGAGGAGAGGCCCCTTGGTCATGCAGACTTTATATGCCCCAGTACAGGGGAACGCCAGGGCCAAGAAGTGGGAGCGGGTGGGCAGGGGAGCAGGGCCGGGAGGGGGGAGGGTATAGGGAACTTTCTGGATAACACTTGAAATGTAAATGAAGAAAATATCTAATAAAAGTTGGAAAAAATTAACAAGTATAGCATGACTTTTGAGTGTTATCTCTTGTTGCATATATATATATATATATATATATATATATATATATATATATATATATATATATATATATATATATATATCAGTAGTCTTCCTTGAGACAAGAAACTCACGTCTTCCATTGGGATGACTGAAAAGCCATAGTACTGTGTGTCAGACACACCAGTAAAACCAGTAATTCCTTTAAAGTGTGTCTAGCTCTTCTTGCATTGAAGCAATTACACTAATACATTTCATTGGGACAACTATTATGTCTAGATGTTTAGCAGTTGTTCATTATGAATAGTTACTATTTAAAAAAATAGAACAATATTTTTTTCAATATTCTCTTGTGGGTGAAGGTTGACACTTTTTAAAGCATGTGGTAACTGCTGGAACGTTTGGTACTGACACTTTTGTTTCTATAAAAGCACAAGGAATAGGATCCAGTCTTGAGCTGTGCACCATGAATGCAAATATCAGCACAGAGAGAGAGAAAGAGAGAGAGAACAGATGACTCCAAGTCTTGTTATTCAAATATCCACGATGTAATAATATACACTCCCACCCCTGCCAAGGACCAGCATTAGCCACTGAGGACTTCATAGACAATGCTTTAAGAAAAGCACCATGCTTTTGGAGCTCATGCTTCTAATTTTATACCCCACCTTTCTCTCCCATTTGGGGACATGTTTCAAGTCTAGAAAATAAATGCTACTTGTAACCACTATTACAAATAAAGAAACTATAGTGACCATTTGAGATTGGAGTTAAATCATAAAGAACGCTTGCCAGTATGATGAGGCTCCACTCTCAACCCCTGGTAGTGGCATAAATACATACATACATACATACATACATACATACATACATACATACATACATAAATAACACAACCTCAAACACTAAGGGGCCAACTGAAAGGGGCACGACAGAAGCACTTCAAGGATAAGAAGAGCAGATCAGATGGAAATGTGAGCACAGTCCTTACAGCAACTGGCAAAAAACAGTCCCCCAGAAAAGGAGGTTCAGAAGCAATCACAAAACAAGGATAATGTAGTCTGTCCCCATTAGGCTAGGCACCAGATGCTGCCTGTGTCCTGGACTACCCACACTGCTCAACCCTGCTTGCACTGGGGGGTTGGAGGTGAAGTGGTGCAGAATCAACTGCACAGACTCCAGAAGCAAATGAGAAATGGAGCAGCAAGCTCTTCTGAATACTGGGGCAAGCTCCTTTAATACCCTCCACAAGTGCCCCATTGGTCCCAAGAAGGCATCTCTTCCAAACAGCAGTTCCCCATTGGCTGGCATTGTTTGTAACAGCAATCCTTGGTCTCTCAGGCAGTCTTCAATTTGGTCTCTCTGCAGGAGATGCTTTTGTGGCTCTGTAGCCTCTGGTTTTTATGCAGAGGTGGTCTCACAGTTCCTAGCTCCTTTCTTTTAGCCTGGCTCCCATTTCTGGCCCACTCTAGTCCCTAGAAGACACATGTCAATAGCCCCAGTAGTAAAGTGAATCTAGTCCTGACAATAATGAACATGTAAGGCTCCATGTTTCACGTCTACTTGGCCTACTCCCTATATGAACCTGCTTCCGGAGTCCTACTATTTTTATAAGTGTCAGCACATGCCATTCTCCTTGATAGCCACTTAACCACTTCTTTATGGATAGGCAGGCCTCTCTAACTTCACCATGGATTGGATAAAACAACACTATTTTTCAAAGATTTATTTATTCATTATAAGTAAGTACACTGTAGCTGACTTCAGACATACTAGAAGAGGGCATTAGCTCTCATTACAGATGGTTGTGAGCCACCATGTGCTTGCTGGGATTTGAACTCATGACCTCTAGAAGAATAGTCAGTGCTCTTAACCGCTGAGCTATCTCTCCAGCCTCAATATTATTTTTAAGATTTCAAAATTTTCAAACACAATATAGGTTTAATTTAGAAAAACAAGCAAATAAGATTCAAAGCCTGAGCACCTCCATAAAGACATAGTCATTGTAAGAAATTATGAAATTTTTTCTGTAAATGACTAGAAATTTATTTTTCTCTAGAGAATCAAAATAGTGTAGGTTTAGTGCTGACAAAATGGCTCAGCAGGTAGAGGTGCTTTCTATGAAACCTGAGTACTCACAATTAATTTCTAAAACCCACAGAAGGGGAGAGCCAACTCCTCAAGTTGCCCTGTGACTACCATATATACATGGTATGGCATGTGAATGTGCCTGTACATACATGCACATAAGCACATGTATAAACATACACATATATAAATAAATACTTGTGGATTTAAAAAAATAGATTTAATGTTAATCTGATGAGATTAATGTATTTTTAAAACTACAGAAAATAAGTATAACTAAGACTCAAATGAAAACCCCAACTGATCTGGGAAGGGGTGGGGAAGTGGAGGGAGGTCTTAACTAGAGGATTACATTTATACAGAGATGAAAGCTATCCTATAACTGATGGAGGGGACACATCAAAGCAACACTGTTTTATTTGCATTGTACAATAAGCTTCTGTGAGATTTTTTTTCCAGTGAATTTTTCTCTTATTACACATTTTCTATATATGAAATGTCATGAATACACGATTTGGAAGTTGCTCTCTAGAAAAATAATTGAGAACAACAACAGCAAGAACAACAAAAACCCAAAGATAACTAATCAATAGCAACTTTCAAAGCCTTTCTGAAGTCACTTATTTTAAGCAATGGCTTCACAAGTATTTTAAGCACCAAAACATTGATCTGAAGTAATGAAGGAAATGGTGCTACTGTTGATAGAATTCAGGACATGCCATCCTGAAATATGGTGCAGTGGCATTTGAGAAAATAGCTGGAGGTACTAGGTCATTTTTATCCTTCTCTCACCTTTGGCACTTGAAGCAAGCCATAGAAATACTGTGACCTTCACCTAAGGCATGTAGTGGGACTCACTGCAGAGATGTCCACCTTACACCCTAAAAGTCACAGGAGTGCAAAGAAGACATCAAGTAGATATTGCCGCACACAGCATGTATGATTACCCTTCTTTGTTCTGTCACATCTGCAGAAAGTCCATTATTTATAAAACTATGCAGAATTAAGCTGAGCATTTTGCTGGTAGTCCCAGCATTTTGAAGGCTATGGCAAGAAGGTCTCTTGAGCCATGCAATAACGGGCTAACCTAGATGACATAATGAGATTCTGTTCATAGTAAGTTACAAAACAGAAATTATCATAAAATTACATTTTTTACATTACATGTTAAGTTTTACCAACACTTACAATATTTGACAACAGCAATAATTCAAGAATTGCACATATTTTCATGTTCTTCTCAAAATCGTGTACTAATCCACCTCAGGAGCAAATTGTTGGAGACTATTGATACAGACTTTTTTAAAAGCTAAGTATATCATTTCGACCCATTGTGTACCTAAATCCAGCCCAGGAAGCACTCACCGCCTCTATCTTTGGAAGTAGGTCTAGTGCCTGGAAATCTCTCACTTCCTCTTGTCATCTGAGTGAGTCACCCAGTCCCCAGTGAAACCATCTGTGGACTTCCCAAACGCTACAGTCTTTCTTCTCACTTCTCTCCTCTCATAGAAGCTATAGTTGTGGTTTATAATGATTATATCATTGTATTATAACTGGTCCTGAAGCTGGTGCTTTTTGTTTGATTATAAAAATTTTTAAGGAAAAAAAAAAGCTAAAACACAAAAACCTGTCACGTTTCTGGTGACTAACAGGAAGCTGTCAGACAAGTACCAAAAAACTGCTTCTTTATCTATCAAAATTAGACCAGGTTTTTTTTTTTCCCCTCATGGATAGTTCAGGAAAAACAAAATTATACTTACACACGCACACACGCACACACACGCACACACACACACATGAACACACACATAAATGTGCTTATAGGTCTCAAATACAAGTCCCTTCTTCTTGAGTTACTAATTAAGCCAGAATGAACCTACATCACCAAGTTCCTGGAGGTAAGGACCATGGGTATTCTGTACTCCCACCTGATTTCATGTGTGGGGAAGATATTCACACTCTTAATGTAGAGGAGACTTCAAAGAACAGGAGAAAGGGTGATGGAAAAACCACACCACCCAGCATATTGGCTCTGCCTGATATGAATACTTTTCCATTCTCCTGATACTTTATCTATAAGTTAAATTTATAATGTTTAATAGCTTGTTTTTGGCTTTTGTGGTTGGTAACAGAAAAAATAGCAACACAGTATCTGTTAGTCACTGCTTCTTCACACCTGGTAGATATCATTGCTCAAAAGCAGACCCTCATGCCTAATGCAATCGTCCTTCTTTTAAAATTGGGCTCCTGTATTTAAAAAAAATATTTTAGTTAACAGAAAGAGCTCTAGTCTGGAAAGTGCCATCTCTTCTTCCTCTTTTTCTGATTCCCTTTCAACATCTGGGACACAGTGTTTCCTGGCTCAAAATTTGTTCCTTGGGTTTTGTTTGGTTGATACCATTTTTCTTCAAATATAGCTGTTTCCATGTGTACTGCAGTACTCTCAATAGCTACTCTTTCCAACCACATAGGACATGTACCCTTGGCACCCTGCCAGGCTGTGATGACCAGAAAAATTTCAGCTGCAAGCCCGTAGTTTTTATTTTAATCTGGGAAGTTATAAAAATAACAATACTACATCACTTTCTAATTCACCAAGTGACTTTCGTCTTTTGCTTTCTAATTCCTTTCCTTTCTCTTTTATAAGCCCGCCAATGCTGTGGCTTTGCTCCCCTTCCATATTTAATCAGAGCAACCAATGCTGAGAATTTTTACAGGGAATTTAATTTGATCTGTTTTGAAACATTTATTTATTCCATATGGCATTTAAAGCAACTGAATTATTTTTGGTCCTGATGTTACAGAGACGAAATGAGAACTTTGGAGGGGGAGGGGTGAGGGATATCCACAAACCGGAAATCAAGAAGCAGTTTTGTTGCAAACTGTGATCTTCTGTGAAACAGAAATGAGCAGAGTTCACAAGAACGGAAAAAAAAAAAAAGTTACATGACAATTTTGTTGAATCTGAAGTCCCCAACACAATGCTCCTTAGTTCAGGGGTTAAATTAGATTTCATGTAGCAGTGGCCTTGTGTTTTTGATATGCGTTAACACCAAGTAAGAGCCATGCAGTGCGGCCCTGTGACTGGTGAATGGCACCGTATGTCTCAAGATTAGAGACAAGGAATGAGGTAAGGGCACTAAGTGGACTGGTTCAGTCTGCCTGCACTTTGTACCGGTTCAAGAAGGGCCTGGTGATCAGTGATTATTCATGACAAAGACATAGCGTGGTATCTTTTTCTTCTATAGTTTCATAAATGTAGAACGTCTGTATTGCAAACCCAGTAGCTAGAGTTGGGCATTTTGGCATAGCTGAAACTCTTTTCTTGTAACAAAACGAAGGAACTAACAGGCAAGAAAAAAAAAAAAAAAAGAAAAGAAAAAGAATTTATTGGAAAAACACAAAACCCCAAACCTGCTCATCAAAGATTGCCGTAAATCCACTAACTTCCATATGAGTGAAGTATTTAAACCAATGTAAGGTATAATTTGTAGTGGGATTTTTGTTGGTTGGTTGTTGACATTTTAACAACAGCAGAAAAACATTCTAATACATAAGCACAGATGTCAAAAAAAAGTAAATATAAAATTCTGTGAGGAGTCTTCCACTGGGGCCAGTAGGGGGCTGTGGTTAGGAATGAAAACAATTGGCTTAGCTCTCAACCATACCCCCTAGGAAAGCCTGTGGGAAAGGCCATCACTTAGAATATATGTTACAAAGCTAAGGTAACAGACATTTTAGCCAATTAAGAGCACTGCTGCAGTTCGCTGGCTCTCTGGGTTCCAGGCGTGAGTCATGCTTCCTGTTTAGCACACAGACCGGGCCTCTGTTTGAGGCTTCGTTATTTGGTAACAGGAATGGTGCTGTGGCAGCGAGCTGGAAGCAATCACATTTACTGGGTTTACACGCATGAGAAATGCAAATAGGTTTCATCTGCAGGGATACGGGTTGGTGGCTTGACTCAAACACTTAATACTCTTAGGGAGAAGGAAGTTAAACCACAGGCTTACTTCTTGACTAAATCTTGAGGTATTCCTTACCACAAATTAGAAAGTTGAAACCAAAACGGGTTTGGCCCTTCCAAAACCAAGGAGCTCAGCTCTTAGTTCAGAGTCTGTCAAACCCATCACGCTGGATGTTTTTACTTGGTTCATACCCAATGGCTTACTTTGCAGCCTTGTTAGGGCAGAGCCATCAAACTATGTGTGCCTGCTATGGGAACCGAGACTAGGGGGCAATAAGGCTTGAACAGGGAGTTTCAAATGGCAAGAATGATCAGTATTTTATATCTGCAAGTTGTAATCCTACAAGTGTTACTCCCTGACCAACTGCCACCTCGAAAGCAAAATGTTTCCACATTGAACATGTGCAGTATTTGTCCAGTAACTATTGCCATAATAATACAATATTAAAACTATGTATATAGCACCATCATTGTGTTAGTTTTTCAAATAGTCTAAAGGTGACTTGAAGTAAGTTGAGGGAACACATCAGTTGCAGGCAATGTTATATTACTTTATACAAGGGACTTCAGAGTCAGTGGGTTTTGATATCCATTGGGGTGACAGAATCAATCCCTCTAGGATAGGGACAGTTTAATTACTGAATGTCTCCATGTAACTACAGGAGATCTTTTTATTTTCTGAAAACAACTATTAACCAGGAAACTTACTAGCTTTACTTTTATAAGATTTGCTCATTATGAACATTGTTGCTTCCGAAATGTATAACAAAATTAGAGGAGAGGATCTACCAATGCTATCACGAAAGTTCCCTATACACCACTCCCCATCCGCTCCCCTACCCCCCCACTCCCACTGTACTGGGGCATATAAAGTTTGTAAGACCAAGGGGCATCTCTTCCCAATGATGGCCTACTAGGCCATCTTCTGCTGCATATGCATCTAGAGACATGAGCTCTGGGGTTACTGGTTAGTTCATATTGTTGTTCCACCTATAGGGTTGCAGACCCCTTCAGCTCCTTGGGTACTTAAGATAGTAAGAGAAGGGCTGGACTCAGTAGTAAAGCACTTATGAATGTGAGAACCTAGGTCTCAAATAACACAAAAGTTTCCTGCCCTACCCCCACCTCCTAAAAACACAACAAAAAACCATGAAAGCAAGAGAGGCAACTATGCCATAAACTTAGTTTATATGAATGTTTTATTTTATTCTACTTCTTACCATGGTAAACCATTTTTAAAAATCCTGCAACTATTTTTTTCAACTCTTCTTCATATGAGAAAAACAGTCCGGAAAACAGTAGTTTGTGAGGTACTGGTATAGTGACAGACAGGTAGATGAATGGAATAGAATTGAAGACCCAGAAATGAATCCACACACCTATCGTCACTTGATCTTTGACAAGGGAGCTTAAACCATTCAGTGGAAAAAAAAGACAGCATTTTCAACAAATGGCGCTGGCACAACTGGTTGTTATCATGTAGAAGAATGCAAATTGATCTATTCTTATCTACTTGTACTAAGGTCAAGTCTAAGTAGATCAAGGAACTTCACGTAAAACCAGAGACACTGAAACTTATAGAGGAGAAAGTGGGGAAAACCCTCAAAGATATGGGTACAGGGGAAAAATTCCTGAATAGAAGAACAACGGCTTGTGCTGTAAGATCAAGAATTGACAAATGGGACCTTATAAAATTGCAAAGCTTCTGTAAGGCAAAAGACACTGTCAATAAGACAAAAAGGCCACCAACAGACTGGGAAAAGATCTTTACCAATCATAAATCAGATAGGGGAACTAATATCAAATATATATAAAGAACTCAAGAAGATGGACTCCAGAAAACCAAATAACCCCATTAAAAAATGGGGCACAACCCAGGTGGTCCATCACATAATCAGCCACCAAATGCAGACACTACTGCATATGCCAGCAGTACATTGCTGAAAGGACCCTGACATAGCTTTCTCCTGTGAGGCTTTGACAGTCCCTGACAAATACAGAATTGGATACTAACAATCATCTATAGGGCAGAACATAGGGTCCCCAACGTAGGAGCAAGAGAGAGAACCCAAGAGCTGTAGGGGTCTGCAACCCTATAGATGGAACAACAATATGAACTAATCAGAACCCCCAGAGCTCACTTCTCTAGCAGCATATGTATTAGAAGTTGGCCTTGTTGGCCATTACTGGGGAAGAAAGGCCCTAGGTCTAGCAATGTTTGTAAGCCCCAGTACAGGAGAATGCCAGGGCCAAGTAGTGGGAGTGGGTGGGTAGGGGAGCAGGGCGGGGGGAGGGTATAGGGGACTTTTGGGATAGCACTTGTAATGTAAATGAAGAAATTATCTAATAAATAAAAAAAGAAAAAAAAAGAAGAAAAATGGGGCACAGAGCTAAACAAACAATTCTAAACTGAGGAACATCAAATGGCAGAGAAGCACCTGAAAAAAATGTTCAACATCCTTAATCATCAGGGAAACAGAAATCAAAACAATCCTGAGGTTCCACTTCACACCAGTCAGAATGGCTAAGATCAAAAACTCATGTGACAGCAGATGCTGATGAGGATGTGGAGAAAGAGGACCACTTCTCCATTGTTGGTGGGATTGCAAGCTTGTACAACCACCCTGGAAATCAGTCTGGTGGTTCCTCTGAAAATTGGACATAGTACTACCGGAGGATCCAGCAATACCTCTCCTGGGCATATACCCAGAAGATGTTTCAACTGATAATAAGGACACATGCTCTACTATGTTCATAGCAGCCTTATTTATAATAGCCAGAAGCTGGAAAGAACCCAGATGTCCCTCAACAGTGGAATGGATACAGAAAATGTGGTACATTGATACAATGAAGTACTACTCAGCTATTAAAAACAATGAATTCATGAAATTCTTAGGCAAATGGATGGATGAAACTCTCCAGAGTTTCATCCTGAGTGAGGTAACCCAATCACAAAAGAACTCATATAATATGCACTCACTGATAAGTGGACATTAGCCCAGAAACTTAGAATACTCAAGATACAATTTGCAAAATACATGAAACTCAAGAAAAATGAAGATCAAAATGTGGACACTTCGCCCCTTAGATTTGGGAACAAAACATCTGCGGAAGGAGTTACAGAGACAAAGTTTGGAGCTGAGAGGAAAGGATGGACCATCCAGAGACTGCCCCATCCGGGGGTCCATCCCATAATCAGCCACCAAATACAGACACTATTGCATACGCCAGCAAGATTTTGCTGAAAGGACCCTGATATAGCTGTCTCTTGTGAGATTATGACAGTGCCTGGCAGAGAAGTAGATGCTCACAGTCAGCTAATGGATAGAACACAGGGCCCCCAATGGAGGAGCTAGAGAAAGTACCCAAGGGCTGAAGGTGTCTGCAACCCTATAGGTGGAAAAACAATATGAACTAACCAATACCCCCAGGGCTAGTGTCTCTAGCTGCATATGTAGCAGAAGATGGCCTAGTCAGCCATCATTGGGAAGAGAGGTCCCTTGGTCTTGCAAAATTTATATGCCCCAGTACAGGGGAATGCCAGGGCCAAGAAGTGGGACTGGGTGGGTAAGGGAGCGGGGATGGGGGAAGGGTATAGGGGACTTTCAGGATAGCATTTGAAATATAAATGTAAGAAATACCTAATAAAAAATTGGGAAAAGAAAAAGAAATAAGTGATTTGAAATGAAGGGGTAGAGAAGAATTCAATTAATTATGAGTATCTATGAGCTAAGTGTGACCTCATAAAATCTGACTTATTTAATCCTCACAATAAAAACAATAAAGTTCTTGCTGATGCAGACTTTCAGTCACAAAACATGTCCATTTCTTTGTAAGGTTTTCTAATGAATATTTAAATCAGGCTGTATTGATACTTTCACTAATTCAATCAATAAACAGTGAGTGCTAATGACTTCCTGAAATATGTGGACTATTTCATTAGGCAACAAATGGAATGTAATAAAGTAGCAAACTTCTTTGTCCCTGAAGCTCTTTAGCCAGCAGAACACAAGATGCTGGGTGACTCTGCAGTAGTTGGGAAGCAAATTGTGTCAACTAGCTGTTAGAAGTAAAATTTGATTTTATCATATTTTAAACTAATAAGTTAGTCTGTTTCTGCTTCATTGATGGTGGCAGAAGACAGGAAACTCCTGGTTAAGAGACAAAGAGCTTCATTAATCATGTATGGCACAGTAAGCAACATGAGCATTAACATGTTTATGTTAGTTTTTCTTGTTGCCCTTTCCCAGATTCCTGGTGTGGTGAGGAGTGCCCAGACAGATGCCCAAAGCTCTGTGCTACACTAGAAAAATGTTGAACATGAAAATGCTAACTGGTGCTTGGCTCGGAGGACAACATTTCTTAATCCTCTAAAACTGGTACCTGTGAGCCGGGCCTGGTAGCACACGCCTTTAATCCCAGCACTTGGGAGGCAGAGGCAGGCAGATTTCTGAGTTTGAGGCTACCCTGGTCTACAAAGTGAGCTCCAGGACAGCTAGGGCTACATAGAGAAACCCTGTCTTGAAAACAAAAAACAAAACAAAACAAAAACCACACAAAACAAAACAAAACAAACAAAACAAAAAACTGGTATCGTGAACACAGTAGTAGGGAAAACAACAACAACAACAGCAACAACGACAACAAAAACCATACAGTACCTTGCAACCTTGTCATGTAAGAATGACACACAGACCATCCAGAGTCCTGTGAAGGCTAGTCTTTCAATGCCAGTGATAAACTCTAATTCATTGCTAGAAAGGCAATGTGTGGGCTACAGTGGGAAGTCCAATCTACCTTCAAATGACCAACCATCTCCTTTAAAAACTTCTAGAAGGTGAGATATACTTACATGTGGATTGCTTTCTGGAGCCAGAGGAGACTCCAGTTTGCCAGAATCATACCTCAGGTTCCTGGTAGTGGCGTGAGGTACTAAAAGACACAATGAAAACCATGATTTATCCATTGCATCAACCAGGATAACAGAAGTCCCTTTTGTTATTCTCAGGTCAATGCATGCTAGGCTCTGTGCCTGGAGAACTCAGCCCAATTCTCAAGTGTTCTCAGGAGGAAAAGATGCTGAGTGTGTCCTTCAATAGCATATATGACAACTTGTTAATTTGGGAATGTTTGTAATAAATATAGGAGTAGGTAGATGGACCTAGAGACTACGCAGTATAGAAACAACACAACTGATTACTTGTACAGAACTTCCTTATTGTAAATTATTAACATTCAGTGCACCTATTTATCAAAAGTCAGATTATAAAACCAATAAAATCCAAAGAGTTTCAATATAGAAAATAAGAGACTTATGCAATCATCAGGAGAGCCAATGAAGTAAGTCATGGAAATGGCTACCTTCAATCCCAGAATATGGCACCAAAGGAAAACTTTTCAAAAGCTCCTCAGTATAATGAGATAATTATCTAAAATCTCTATAATGCTCTAGGTACATTATCTCAACTGCTAATCAATCAATTCATACTTCAAATTTAAAGCTTGCTGACAGTTTTGGAGCCACTGGTAGATAATTTGAAGTAATAAAGTCAAGAAAGGGTGACTTTTCATCATTTGGATATTTCTCTTATATTCCTGCTTCATAAGGTGATGGCTATCTATAAGCCAGGAAAGAGAATACTCACCCTGATAATGCTGAATGTTGACCTGAGACTATTTGACTTATAGAACTGACAGAAAGAAGGATAAATTACATAGGACTCAGGCTCAGTGTTTACGAGCACTGGATGTTCTTTAAGAGGTCCCAAGTTCATTGGGAAACCTACATAGTAGCTCACTACTGTAGATAGGTACTACTCCATGCACTGTCAGGGAAGCAGGCAATGGCTTTTCCACCAGAGATCTCACATAGTTGGTGGCTTTCTCTCCCACTGAAGCATGGCAAATCCCTTTCCTCCTCCTAAGTCTTTTCACCCATCTGCAGCTACCTGAAAGTCCTTCCTCTTCCACCCAGCCATTGGCCATTAGCATCTTTATTGATTGATCAAGAACCAAATGGGAAAACAGCATCTTCAGCATTCATATGCAGATTCCTAATCAACGCATCTGAACCACTCCCAACAATGTAGGATTCCCAGATTATAGTATTTTGTGTGGACAGTCTGAACTGAGAAGACAAACATCAAATACTAGCTTGTCTATCTGAAAGCTTAGCTTCCTCCATTTGAGAGAAGTAACAGGAAATCACCTTCACATCACAAATATCACACAGTAACATTCCCTGCTTATGTGCAGACCACATAAATCAGAACAGGTAGGTCAATGCCCACTGAACTCTCTAACTCACTAGGTTCAGTCCTCACGGACCACCATTCCTCTCCAAATCTCTCCATTTGTTACGGTGTCTGCCCCTAACTCAAGAGGATATCTCTTGCTCAAGGATAGGCTGTGCCAACCAGACTGACTGCTTGTAGACCTCTTTCACCCTTTCAGTAAACAACTACTCTCTCCATAATCCTCACTCTCTTTTTTAACCCCATGTTCTAGCCCCCATTTCAGGTAGAAACAACCTGCACCACAAGAGGCCATACTGACTGCCATAACTTCAAACCCCAACTTGAGCAAAACACCTCTGCTCAACCACAGGCAACAAGGCCAGAAGACAAGAATGAAAACAAAATACAAGGACAAAAACACCCATCTAACAAAGACAAACTCAGAAATGGTTCCCTAGACCCTAAACACAGATGCCTAGACAACAGAGTAAAAACAGGACCCACAACGAGCAGGGCAATATGACAGAACCAAAGGCCAACTACACTAATACAGTAAGCCCACAATATTCCAACTCAGACTAAGTATAAGAAAAAGACATTAATATCGATTTTATGAAGATTATAGAAATTATTAAAGAAGTAAATAAATTCCTTAAAGAAATTAAGAAAAAAAAACAAAAACAAACAAAGCAGAACAAAAAATGGAAGAAATGAATAAATAAATCCCTTAAAGAACATCAAGAAGAATGGGAAAAGAAGAGGAAGAAAATTAATGAAACTCTTCAAGACTGGAAAATAAAAACAATGAAGAAAGCACAAAGTGAGAGAATTCTGGAAATAAAAATTTTAGGTGAGCAAACAGGAACTATAAAAACAAGCTTTACCAACAGAGATGGAATGGACTGCCAAAAGTAAATTTTCTTTCATAAAGATATGATAAAAACAGTTATCCATCAGCCAAAAAAAAAATGTAAAATCTAAAAAAATTCCTGGCATAAAACATCCAGGAATTTTGGCACAGTGAGAAAAGGCCAGACATCAGCAGCAGAGGAGAAGAAGAAGGAAGAAGAGGAGGAAGAGGAGAAGAAGGAGGGGCAGAAAAAGAAGAATGACAGCTTAAATGCACAAAAATATTTTCAAAAATATCATAAAAGAAAAAAGTCCTAATCTAAGGAATGGGATTCCTACAAAGGCACAAGAAACATATGGAATTCAAAATAAATTGGACCAGAAAAGAAAGTTCCCCTTGCCACATAATAATCAGAACACTAAACATATTTAACAAACAAAATTTTAAAAGCTTCAAGGAGAAAACACAAGATAACATATAAAAGCATATCTATTAAAATTAATCTACCTTCTCAAGTAAATAATAAAAATCCAAGAAGGGCATGGACAGATGTGCTATAAATTCTAAGAGATCAGAGGTACCATTACATCTACACCCAGCAAAAACTTGAATCATAACCGTTAGAGACAATAGAATCTTCCATGATAAAGTGAAATTTGAACAATACCTATCTACAAATTCAGTCCTATATAAGGGTATTAAAAGGAAATCACCAACTGAAGGAATTTAAGTACACCCATGAAAACACAGGAAATAAATAAGCCCACAACAACAAAATCAAAAGTAACGAAGCACACACACACACACACACACACACACACACACCAAAACAATAACAATAACAACAACAACAACAACAGGAATAAATAACAGGAATTGATAACCACTGGTCATTGATATCTCTCAATATAAATGATTTCAACTGCCCAATAGCAAGACACAATAACAGAACAAATGCAAAAATAGGGTTCATATGATGCTGTATACAAAGACAGACAACACTGAAGAGTATAGGGTTAGAAAACAAATTTCCAAGACAATGAACAAAAGCAAGCTAGTGTAGCAACTCCAATATCTAACAAAATACACTTCAAACTAAACTTAATGAAGAGAGACATTGGAGGACACCTCACACTCTTCAAAGAAAAAAAATTCAACAAGACCATGTTTCAGTTCTTAAATCTGTGCCCCAAACACAAGAGCACCCATTTTTGTTAAAGGAACATTGCAAATTCTTAAAATACACATTGACCCTCACACATTGATAATGGGAGACTACAATACTCCACTCTCACCAATATACAGGCCACCCAAACAGAAATTAAACAGAGAAATGGGAGAGCTAACAGATGCTATAAACCCAAAGTACCTAACAGATATCTACACAATAGTTTATCCAAATACAAAAGAATATACATTCTTCTGAGAGCCTCATAGAACTTTCTTCAAAACTGGCCACTTAATCACTCACAAAGTACATAACAAATACAAGAAAGCTGAAATGTCCCCCTGCATCTTATTAGACCACCACAAAATAAAGCTGGATATCAGCATCTAAAGGAACAATGGAAAGCCTACAAACTCATGGAAACTGCACAACTCTCTACTGAATAATAATTGGGTCAAAAGCCGGGCGTGGTGGAACACGCCTTTAATCCCAGCACTCGGGAGACAGAGGCAGAGGCAGGCAGATTTATGAGTTCGAGGCCAGCCTGGATTACAGAGTGAGTTCCAGGACTCTGGCAAAGGAACTGACCTTGATACAACTATAGTTGCAAGAATCTTCCAGGCAGCTCCTGAAAATATTAAAGTAAAAAAAATTAGAAGGAAAAACAGACTTTGTAGTTTGGGCTCTTTTGTTAGTAGATGGTGGTTAGCACCCAAAATATTCATTCAAAATAAAGCAACAACCTCCAATCAGATTTCATGATTGGATTATATCTGTAAAAATGAATATAATGCGATGAAAAGAGTTTCCTAGGGATGATTAGAGAAGGACTAGAGGGCCGGGCGTGGTGGCACACGCCTTTAATCCCAGCACTTGGGATGCAGAGGCAGGCGAATTTCTGAGTTTGAGGCCAGCCTGGTCTACAAAGTGAGTTCCAGGACAGCCAGGGCTATACAGAGAAACCCTGTCTCGAAAAACCAAAAAAAAAAAAAAAAAAAAAAAAAGAGAGAGAAGGACTAGATCGTTTGTCCAGTGAGTTTGAAGGATCCATTACAACGAAAATTAAGGAATGAAGAGGAGCCAATGCCTAACAATGTAGGTTCAGTCTTCAGAGCAAACATGGAAGGAGGAGAGAACTACCACAGCAAGCGGGTTGTAGTCTGACCTCTATACTCTCCCTCTCCTATGCATCTGCACACACAGGTACAGATGCATATGCATATGAAACAAAAAGCCTTTTAAAACTAAATTCTCCACTAAGGAAAATACGTTTTCATCTGTGGGAAAGTGAAGCACCACGGAGTGACTCAGAAAAGCAGTCTGTAAATGAAAAAAATGGAGACACGCCGGAGGCAGGGAAGGGAACTGAAAATAAGGCCATTGTATTCTTTAAAGTGCGTGGTGGCCTGTGTTTGATTGCAGTGGTGCCAAGACAAGCAACAAAAAGGAACTCTTCGTCCATATCAGGAACCAACACAATGCACAATGTCATCTTCTCTCCGAGGACTGACTTTATGGAAGGCTTCCTGACGGTTTCTGTACCCACCTCAGTGAACTCATATTTAAGTCCTTTTGACTTGGCATTGGCTCCATTTCTTTTTTTTTTTAATTAGATATTTTCTCAATTTACATTTTAAATGCTATCCCGAAAGTTCCTTATACCCTCTCCCCCCGCCCTGCCCTGCTCCCCTACCCACCCACTCCCACTTCTTGGCCCTGGCATTCCCCTGTACTGGGGCATATAAATTTTGTAAGACCTAGGGGCCTCTCTTCCCAATGATGGCCAATTAGGTCATATTTTGCTACATATGCAGCTAGAGACACGAGCTCTGGGGGTTCTAGTTAGTTCATATTGTTGTTCCTCTTATAGGGTTACAGACCCCTTCAGCATCTGGGGTACTTTCTCTAGCTTCTCCATTGGGGGCCCCGTGAGCATCCACTTCTGTATTTGCCAGGCATGGGCATACCTCTCCTGGGCATATACCCAGAAGATGTTCCAACTGGTAATAAGAGAAGATGCTCCACTATGTTCATAGCAGCCTTATTTATTTATAATAGCCAGAAGCTAGAAAGAACCCAGATGTCCCTCAAGAGAGGAATGGATACAGAAAATGTGGTACATTTACACAATGAAGTACTACTCTGCTATTAAAAACAATGAATTTATGAAATTCTTAGCTCCATTTCTTAAGGAAACTTTTAAACACATCTAGGAGATCAGCATGCAGCATGCTTGATCGTATCTAGATAATACGGATAAATTCTTTTACATTTCTTTAATATTTTCCTCATTTTCTGCCTGTTTTACTCATTTTTATTGTATTGCTTGAATGTAGTAAGAAACATTAGTAAATTCTATTCTGCTAACAGGTATTTACATGTACAATGTAGCTTTATTTTGATGGGAACAAGCTGTACAGCCAACCTTGAAAGCTTACTCATCTTAGATACTGCAGTGCCTTATCTGTTGATGGGATGGGCAGCTCTTCATTTCCTCATCCTCCAACTCCTGGCAACCACCACACACTCTTTTACTTAATGGCTGACTACTGTAGATACGTCACATAAATGCAATTATGCTGTATTTGTTCTTCTGTGATGGCTTTGTTTCACCGAGTACCACGTCCTCAGCAATCATCATGGTTGCAAGATTTTATTTTCTACAAAGCTGAGCAATATTCTACTGCATACATGTGGCACCTATCTTCTTTCTACTCATTCACTGTCTGAAGACACTTTCGATATTACTCTATCTTGGCTGCAGTGACTATTGTTATAAATGTGCATGGGTGTGCTAACACATCTATCAAGTCTCCATTATGGTTCTTGATACAAGATAGACACAAGTAGCTGATATAATACTGTGATTTTTTAATTTAAAAATTATTAAATGTTTAGTCATAATGTATATGTCTCTCTATAAAGATATAGATATAGATAGATAGATAGATAGATAGATAGATAGATAGATAGATACATACATACATACATACATACATACATACATACATACATATACACATACAAACATACATACATATATGCCCATATCTGGGAATGTGGTACATGCACAAAGTCTAGAATAGGGCACTACTTCCTGTAGAACTGTAGATACAAGCAATTTTGAGTTACCTAAAGTAGGTGCTATTCATCTGATGATGGACAACTAAGTTGATTGTGGTTATCTTTTAAAGTGAATAAAGCAACTGTAAACATGGGTTTTACAAATATTTCTAGGGTAGGATATGTATCCAGACATAAAATAACTAGATCATATGATGGCTCTGTTTTTAAGTTTTTGAAAAATCTTCACACTGATTTCCACAATCACTATATTAATTTGTACTCCAACCAACAGCAACTAAATGCTCTTTTCTCTCCAAGTCTCTCCAGTATTCGGTGTCAGAGTTGTTGATGAAAGCTATTATGACTATCCATCAAAAGATTCAATCAGTCAGCAATCAGACAAAACTCTAAAACTCTTTACCACTTAAATCCATATAGTAATCCAAAATTTACAAAGGATTTCAGAAATTACATGCCAAGGAGGTAAAACTGTCATTCAGAAATGGGCAAATGCAGTACATAGGCAATTTTCCCAAAAGGAAACACAAATGACTATTAATTATTTTAAAATATGTTCTGTAATACTTCTCATCAGGGAATGTGAATTATAATTACTCTAAGACACCATTCACCCCACTCAGAAGGGCTGTTTCCTCTTTCTGATGAGTTGCCTTTCTCTGTTGATGGCATGGAAGGTTCATAGTCTTATGCAGTCAGTCCCACTTGTCTACTTTTACTTTAGTCCACTATGGTTCTAGCATTGTAGACACTAAGCCTGTGTAACATTTGGCTTCATGAGTCAGATGCTGTGTTAGATCCTAGATATTTAAGCAGCAATCTTATACCAGGCACTCATACTCTTTAGGCTAACACACAGATTTCCAGATTCTGTAAGAAGTAACATTAAAATGTATTTTGCTGGATCATAGGTGAGACTTTCCAGCTCTGCATCAAAAATGGGCAGTTTGAATATGCTTGGTAGGGGAAGTGAGTTTTGAACTTTGTCTTAAAGGAAGAATAAGGTTTGTCAGAGAGGCAAGATTGGAGGACAAGAAATCCAAGTTGCTCCAAAAGCCAAGAAAAAGGGGAAAGCATACCTTTAAGACTGGCCATACATTCTCACATCTGGGTCTCCGCACACCCCTTGGACTAACACGTCTCAGCACCTCAAGTAGATTTACACTCTTTTCTCATAAAATAAAATTACAGAAGCAAGATTTTGAGTATACTGGCATTTCTCTGGATCTTCCCTCTAAGAATGTGCCTGATTTTATATTTGGAGCCCCTGGAAGCCAGTAATAATTGGCTTAGGCAACTGAAGAGCAGGGGACTGTGATGTTTCATTCCAATATTGGAAAAAGAGAGAGTTCAACTGAGATGCATAACGATTGTCTGTTATCTCAATAGAAAGCAATTTTTTTGCTATTTTACATCTAGCAATTTGTGGCTTGATGGCCGAAACGATTGCTTGAGCTTCATTTTCAATCTTTTATAAGCCATCGCTTTAGTGTGTCACATGGCTTTGAGACTGTAATTCCAGTGGGGCTAGATGTGGTAGTGTTTATCTGAAATTCCAGTATCTGGAAAGGAGTGGCAGGAGCAAAAGTGAGCTCAAGGCCACTCTCAGCTCCATAGTGACTTCAAGCCTAGGCTGGGCTATATAATAGAATGTGTCCAAAAAGAAGTCCAGTTCTTATTTTGTTTCATTTTAATTACCTATAAATTACCTGATACCAGGTCATTGGCCCAAATTCCTAAATGCTAACTTTGTAAATAATGAGATACCTATACTCACCTGTCTCTGTGTTATATTCCTTCTTTCTTACAAATCTCCCATTAAAATTAGATGTTATCAAATATATGATTTAATAGCTGTAAGGTGTTTTGAATCATTTTCTTTTAGTCAGAGTCTCGGTGTGTCCTCCAATCTGGCTTTCAGTGATGGCTTAACTGCATTTACATAGGCTTAGTGTCTAGAACACTAGAACTATATTGGGCTAACGTAAAAGTAGACAAGTGAGACCACAGAAGACTGCAAACCTTCTGCACCATCAATAGAGTAGTTATATTTAACTATCCCTTAGCCTCCAGAATAGCTGGAACTGTGAGTATCCAACACTGTGCTTGGTTAGAAAATTGCTTCGAGTCCCTTGGCCCGCCCCCTGCCCCTAGTTTGTATTCCATTCTAGATTCTCCATTCATTGGATCATACTTCTTTTCTGTTAGAACTTCTCCATTTGTGGAGCCTTTATTAGCTTCCCAAGGATACCACCATCAAATACCACAACCTAGGTAGTTTTGAACAACAGAAGTGTATTGAGTTAATAATTTTAGGGGCCAAGCCAGGGAGCTTCTGAAGCCTGTTGGAGCATCCTTCCCTGCCTGCCCCCTTTTACCTTCTGGCTTAATTGGTAGTAATTTTTGTAGTCCCTTACCTGGGAACCCCACACTGCCTTTTGAAGGCAGTCTCCCTGATTGGCTTTCCATGGCTATAACAGTAGTGTTCATACTGGATTAGGAGCACTTCTACCCTTATAACACTATATCTTATTTACATCTGCAACAACTCTCATTCTAAATAAGGTCACATTAAAATTGTCTTTTGCTTGTGGAACACAATCTACCCACAACAATTAGTTTTGTTGAGAAATGATACATGTTGATTCTCTAGCTCACAGAGTGTAGATTTTAAGGCCCTGAAAGGATTGAAAGGTCAAATCCTCATTACATGGGGAACCAAGACCCTGACATGTTATACTTCCATATTAATTGTCTGCTTTTTAAATCATGTAGTAAGAATGCTGAGTAGTAATGGTGAGTCCCTAATAATTTTTGAAGATCAGATAAAATGGTTGCTTAGTAACTACCATATAGCAAATGTTCAGTAAATATCACCAATCACTGTAAAGTATAGAAACTATTTCTAAATGTAACCTGGAATCTCAGAGGTAGGCATTGTGACTCATGGTGAGCTAGAGTATGAGTCTTGGCTGAAAAAGGCTGGTGAAAAAAATGAACGCTCAAATTAGGGGGCGGGGGCAAGAATAAGCAAAGGAGAAGGGGGGCAAGGTCATGGAAAGAAGTTTTCTACGATCTATCATTTCTGGCAATGGCTGAGAAAAATAATAAAGACTCAGAGAATGTCGAGTTGAGAAGCCTCTGGGGTAGAAAGGCACCCAAAAACCTAAATGAAAAGAGAACTGGCAGTGCCTAACCTTTCCTCCACAGCACAGGTTCTACTGAGTGGGCAAAAGGGATGACAAAGCATTTTTACATAAGATGATCGCGACCCCAGTACTCACGTTTCTATCTGAGTTTAGCAGAGAGAGAGACCCTTTCGTCAAAACCAAAGAGCAACGCAACTGAGAACCAAAGCGCCTCTACTGGACCACACTCAAGTTAACCTGCAACACCTCACACACCATTTGTTCTGAGTGACTCGAGCATTAATGAGCCTCTGTGCTCTAAGAAGCCTTGTAAGGCCACAAAAGTATCCAGTGAAGCAAGAACACGATTGTAGACACTGTAGTGATCTCCGGGCAGCCTCGGGCCTGAACAGCACAGCACCATGGGATGTTAAAAACGGGAGCTGTCATGCTTGATTGCTATGTTTGCTTGAAGAAAAAAAAAATATGATTCCCTTATTTTGTGTTTAAAGATAACTAGGATAAAGGAGGAGTGGCCTATATCAAGCACAAGGTCACCGAAAAAGCAATGATTAAAAATTAATTTATCTAATCTGAAGAGCCGAGAGTTTTCTAGAGCTTATGTTAGAAAGCCTCTAGAGCAGAGGCCAAAGATTTTTTTTTTCTATAAAAGGCCAAATAGTAAATATTTCCAGCTTGGGGCCATATGTGCTCTGTCAAAATAACTTAACTTTGTCACTGTAGCGCGAAAACAGCCGAAGACATCTGTATACAAATGGGCATGGCGGTGTTCCAACGAAAGCTTATTTCTAAAAACAGAAGTCGGTTAGATTAGGCCAACAGGCCACAGTGTGCCTTGCCTCCCTTTAGTTAGCTGCTGTGGCGAATGATTTGTTCAGTCTTGTGAAAACAAACAGCACTTAAGCCTGGTCACCTCTTCCTCATCGGCTGTGGCTAAGCTTTCAGCGGGGCCTGAAAAACAGCAGCCATCCGGGATCGCCGATGGCCTTGCTGAGGGAGGCCGGGCCCCTTGGTAGCAGAGTCAGAAGCAAAGCCTGCGTGTGAATTTTCCATAACGGATAGATGATTTTATGCCTCGTTGTGCACCTGTTTGTCACCTGCTTGCTGCTTCTGCCCTCTGCTTCTCTTCCTCCTGCAAATGTCCCTCTGAGTTTACTTTTCCCTTGTCCTGCTAAGCGTCTTTCTATTTCTCTGAGATGTCACTTCATGTTCCAACTTTTTGTTCCTTTTGTTTTCGAATTTACATCTGCAACTCCTGTTCCACTTCCTTCACAGAGTTCTGATTGCAACACATCCGTTCAGACTTGCATCAGCTGTGCCTGTGAACCCTATACAAATTCCAGGAGCACAGGAATTGGTTAGAATAGCACTGGGCAGGTAAAGTCTCCAGAGTTTGGTTTTATCGAAACAGCATGAAGCACCAAGAAATGGAAGAAACATCAAGGAATTCGAAAATGAACGAGTATTTACCACATTCCCTAAAGACATTGTTTATCAGAGTTGGGAGGAATGAAACTGTCAGTAAGTCCCTGCTTCCTTTCCCTTAAAAATCCCGAAATCCTAAAGCCTGGAGCAAGCTGTCTGAACTGCTACCCAGTTCATGGCTGACCTGAAACCCCTAAGCTGCTGATTCTCTGTGTTCAGTTTGTTTCTTTCCGTCTTCCAACTTGATCACGTGAAAATCCAAAGAGAAATGTGTGAAGTGTTTTCTCTTCTCTGTTTGTTCCACACTGATTCTTGGTATTGATTCTTCAGGCAAAAGAACCAGTTTGTTTCCCCCCTTCTGTCTCTCCTCCTCGACTCTCTCACAAACATAAGGTTCAGGGTTGTTATCTTCCAAGAACGTCGAGGAGGTTGAGTTTTGTCATTTCTTCACAGCTATCTGTTTTTCCTTTCCCCTGCCTTTCGCCTATAAAGGTGTCTCCTGGTGACCTGTATCTTTCCTTTGTCAGACCTCTTTTTTCCTTAAGATGAGATTAACTCAGGTAAAACACAGTTCTGAAAAGGCCACTGTGCCCACTTACAGGGAAAACATAGAGCATCCTAACACTGCCCGATGCTTGCTTGCCATATCATTTCATCTGTGGTCCAAAGTCGTGTATGAATTCAGTAGAACTTCTATAGAGAAGGACCATGAGGGAAGCAGCTAAGACAGCAGAAAGTGATGGTCTTCCAGTTTTAGGGTCGACAAGTTGGAATCAAGGTTAGTGCATTCTCTGAAGTCCTTTTGAAATGGTTCTTTTCCTTTGAGAGCTGTTAGGAAGAACCCATCCCATTCCTCCATTCCAGGTCCCAGGAATTTGTTGTTGGCCTCCCTGTGGCTTCTTCCATTCAGTCGTTTGTGGACTGCTACCTCTGCATTTGAATCCTTTTCATAATAAGATCAGTCACTTCAGATTAGAGCCAACCTTAGTAGCCTCACCTTACCTTGACGAGGATGGGCAAAGACCTTATTTCCTGATAAGATTACAGTCCATGCTGTTAGTGGTTCTGACTTCAATATGCAAATTTGAAGGGGAGCACTGTTGAGATCACAGAAACCTTTATATTTCTAAGCATGATACAAAAGCAGTATTTGCCAAGAAACACTTCAAAATCAACAAGAGTTAGCTTTTCGTGCTATGTACCTCAGTGACAGTTTCTTAAAAACCAGTGGACTGTGTTTGTCTCCATTTTTTATTTTACCCAGAAGTCTATCCCACTCTCTGATATGCAGTAGACCTGGAGAATTTTTTCTGAATCAAAGAAGAGGTCTTCTATACCCTGGAAGTGACAGGGGTCTAATTTAGTTGAACTTCAAAGGGACCTCAACACTTGTAGCAAATGCTTCCAGAGCAGTGCTTATAGATACTGTGGTACGTGGGTAAGAAGACAGAATAGAGTCACATGTTGATTCAGCCACTTAGGGGTATAATGCGATGGCATTATTTGTGCTTTTACAATTTTTTCCAAAGATTTCATCTCATGAGATGCAAAAAACTAGCTTGAAGGATTGGACTGGAAGTTTCCCAAGCTCAAGCTTACATATACGGCCCCATAAACCTTGTGACAGTATGATTTAAGTTGAAAGAGTAGTACGTAACCAAAGACAAAATAGAGTCCCTTGTGTCAGGGGGGAAAGTGAACCTTTAAAATAAAAATACCGATGGCTCTAGGTACTGGCAAGCCTTTCCTGGAACAATCACAGAATAGCCAACGCCCTCTGAATATCTCTGTGAAATGTCTCAATGCCCCAGGAGGTTGCCTAAGGTAGCACATGAC
>LR750535.1:183774-332614 GCA_902729485.2 Mus minutoides
AAAAAAAAAAAAAAAAAAAAAAAAAAAAAAAAAAAAAAAAAAAAAAAAAAAAAAAAAAAAAAAAAAAAAAAAAAAAAAAAGAGTTCCAACCCTTAACTAAAAGCCATCTCCAATTGGCATTGACTGCAAAGGAAAAGTTAGTTTTCTTCAATGGAGTCTCACTGGGTTTACAAACCACCGTTCTAGTCAGGCCCCATACTCAGCAGTAGATGGCCAACATAAAATCAACTCAACGGTATTTTTGTAGACTATTTGTCTCATGTGATAATTTTCTTACTGAGGATGGGATGGGATCGAAAGAGAGGGCTGGGAGATGCCTCGGGGAGGAAAGGAGCTTGTCTCATGTTCTGGGAGACCCGATTTTGATGTCTGGAAACCACATTAAGGTGGAAAGAGAACCCACCCTATGATGTTAATAAAGCTGTCCTCTAACTTTCACACATGTGGCATGGCATGCACACACTAAATTGCTCTACACATTATCATGAAGACCTCATTATTCTTCATAGATAGCCATGGTACTTGGATTTCTATTTGGGGTGTACCAACTAAATACTATAGTTTTTTTCAAAGCAGTGGGTCTGGAATGTATATGGAAACCCAGAAAACTGAAAAGGAAACCCAAAGAAAAGAATTTGGTGGCGATAAGGGCTGGCCAGATTAACTACTGATGCTGCTTACTACGAGGCGCCCTCTGAGGACTGCCATGAAGGTCTTTATTTTGTCATCTGTCCCAGCACCAGCATGGAACTAGACAGCCTCATGACAGTGGGACTCAAGTACAGTGTGGACTAAGTCAGCTATGAAGCATCTGATAAACTCCAAGTGTGCAATTCAGTCTTTTGGTCGCTTGCTTTGTGCTTTAAGCTTGGAATTAATGGCTTTTAGTAGATAATTTCTCTGTGAAATTAGGGATAGCAGTAGTTACCATTTGTTGATACTTTGAGGCCCAGAAGAGACTTTGACAATCCCTTTGTGTAGTAGTTTTCTTTATTAATTTTCATCTTTCCTTTGCAAAATTAGCAACCATTCATTTTATTTTACAGACAGAAAAGGTTGGCATTGAGAAAAAGTGAGGAATTCAAGACCACTTACAAGGTAAATGTTAGAAGCAGACTCTGATCTGGATCAGCTGAGCTTAGGCCTGAACATGTTATCTTTATTCAGTAATGAAGAAAGAGGAAAGGAATCAGTGATGGGAATCTGTAGAGAGAGAAAGGAGTGGTAATGTTCTAGAATATGTTCTGGCCTAGAGGTACTGTAGGGATGCCTTGTTATGTAGAAAGGCAATGCTGTTACTCTTTGGTAGATGGAGTTACAAGAGATAAAACTAGCCAATAGTGGGGGTTCTATTATTATGTCCTAACTCCAATAAGCAAAGGACTGCCTCTGGTAGGATTAAATGCACATTCAAATGCATAGCTCCATATCTCATGAACAGGTATCACAATTAAATTTCTATATAAAGTAGTAGTCATTAGTGTAATACATCACACTCTATCCAAGTTTGGCAGATAATTTGTTTAGAATTAATCTGCCTACCTCCAGAGAATTGAAATAAATACCATTACAGATATTAAGTTTATATCCCACAATATGAACTATTTCCTGTTTGTGTCAATATTTTCATTTGACCTTTCCTAAGGAATAATCAGGCCCATTATCCTAGGACCCCACATTGGCAATCTGCAAATGGCAAACTGTCTGTGCAGGGGTATTTTCTCTCCCAACTGGATCTCTCCCACTGAATTTGCTGGAAACAAAACTTCTGCCCTTTCCAAAAATCATCTCCATCATTAGTTGACTATGTTCTTCCAGTTGGACCCAACCTAAGTCTCACCAACACTTTTCTAGTTACACTGACCTCCTTATTGTCTTTGAATAGTGCAGGCACTTTCCTCCTTAGTATCTTCCCATTGACTGCTTCTTTTGTGTGGGAGAACTTCCATTTTTCTGCCTATACTCAATTGCTTCAACTATTTATTCAACCGTTACAATCATCATGTTTCTCTGTTATCACTGAAGTTTTACTAACACACATACCACACATTCACTCTCCAAACCCCTTGCTGACTTGTACCTCTTCACATACAATACTTTCTGAGACAACTATCCTGTTACATATATTCCATCTTGCTATTGCAATGCACATTCCACAAGGCATGCATTTTGGTCTCTCATTTCATTGATGTATTCCAATGAATAAATTGCCTACTGAATGAAGAAAGAAAGAAATTACTTTGCTGGCAGTTGTCCATTCTAAAGAAATATTGAACATCAAAGGTTTTCATCAAACATTTTGCATGTAAAACTGATTTGTGGTGCTCCCTGAGAAAATTTCACCAGATATAGGAAGAATCAACTATGCTAAAAACTTCAAAAATAATTTAGACACACTGGCATTTGGATAGTCAAGCAACTAATCTCTTACTCACTCCTGGTAACAGGCTAGCTCTCAGGCCCATCTCTTATTCTATTGTCCTCTTCCTTCACCTCAAATTTTCCACAGAGAATCATTTAGGGGTTATAGTATTTGTCTTTTAGATACTGAATAACTGTGGGACCTTCCTCAAGTGACTCTGGTAGTTAAAGAATCAGCCCTGGCAGTTAAGCCATAAGGTTGGGTGGTACTGGCAAAATTTTGGGAGTTTGAAAAGACTTAGCCTGCCTCCAGCCTTTTGTTGTTATTAAAGGTGGGTGGACTGAATGAAAAGATTGAGAATACTTTCCAGAATATCATGGTAATTGTGGACTTTTCCTTTCTCTCTACTTCTCTTATCTGCCAGTTTCCATTATCCTACCAAAATTGTCTATCAAATTTAAACAACCAGGCCATATATCATCTCTTCTATAAAGATGTCTCCATATTCCCATTTTAGAAAGATTAACTGCTCACATAACTGTACTCAACTACTTATTAGATATTTATAATACAAAGTTTCCCACAATGAATTATAATCGGTGCCCTCTGTGTCTTCCTTGTTCTACCTAGCCTGAGAATTTTCTATGCATCTTCATCGTTGGCATGGTTTGATTTGTTTTTATTTTCTTACTATTTTGGAACCAGAGTCTTACTATTGAGCTATGATCCTACCTCAGCACCTGAATGGTGGAGTAAGAGCTGAATACCATCATACCTGGATTCTTTTATCCTGATGTCCTGAGCATATTCAATATGTTGTGTTGAAATAAGGAAGGCCTAGGTTTTTTTTTGTTTTTTGTTTTTTGTTTTTTTTTATAATCACAGTAAATACCTCAGTAAGAGTAACAGGGAAGTAACATATATTCTAATGCTTGGTGTGATTTTGAATTGCTTATCACTAACCAATTACATGGCCAAATACAGAGCAGTTGGAAATAGGAAAACCACTGTAGTGACCCTGATCTAATTTAAAGGCTTCATCTCTATGAGAACATACTTCATAATGAATAATATTTCCTTGACATTAAAAAGGTTAGTAAAAAGCAAAAGCAGATAATTTATACATTTAATTACCTCTTCGTGAAAAATGATTACCTAGCATTCCTCATAGGATATCTTTTGTGATGTCACCATGAACAGAAGTGCCAAGCAAACTCTCAAAGGAGAAGCTGTCAGCGTCAGAGGATGGGTACTGAGCTGGCTACTTTTATGTCGGAATTACTTTGGAATTGGGAATCTCAATTGAGAAAATGCCTCTGTCCGACTGGTCTGTAATCAATCCTACGTGCAGTTTTGTGATTGCCATGGGAGGGCCCAGCTTACCTGGAGGCAGTGCCACTTGAGAGCTAGTTATCTTGGGTGTTATAGGAAGTCAGGCCAAGTATGCCAGAAAGCAGCACTTCCCCGTGGCCTTTGCATCTGCTTCTGACTCCGAGTCCCTGAACTGCTTGAGTTACAGTCAGAACTTTATTTTGAAAATGGACTGTGATGTGGAAATGGAAGTTAAATAACCCGTGTCCTCTTCATGTTGCTTTTGTCCATGGTGTTTTGTCACAGCAATAGAAACTCTAACTAAGGCAGACATCAAGCTTTCTTTACCATAGAATAAGCACCTGCTCTAACTTGAGAGTGTGCTGTCATAAAGGCAAAAGAAAGTCTGAAACTGACCAATGATGAACATTTAAAGACAGCAGAGAAAAATTAAAATTGGAAGCTATACAGCATGATTCGTGTATCTTGAATGATGGAAGGCAATGTGACACCTGTAAATCCACAAATAAAGAAAGTATGGACTATGGATTTGAATATGGAAAACCTTAACTGTGTCATGACATAAGTCATGACAGTATGTGAGCTTTTAAGCCTTTCAGGAGGAGTGACCATAGAGACGCTGCAAATGTGTACATACTTGTGTGCATATATGCAATCCCATTTGTTTGGCATGGTTTGTTCTATGGAAGTCCACGCACCTTATTGCTCAATGGTGCTTAAATGATAAATAGTGCTCAAATCAAATTTTCTCATCTAACTTCTCATGTGTGTGTATGCATTAAGGACTTAGCTGCTACTGAGAGATCTACTGGCATCTAGTAACCAATGTCTACAGATGGGATGCCTCTACAGTGGGTTTTGCTCAGGAGAAATCATTCAGTCCAAATAACCAAGAATTGGTAAGCAGACACCAGCTTACAAAAATAGTGAAAAAAACAATTCAACAGTCATAGTCATAGTGAATTTATGAAGAATATATGCTAGAATTTCCATTTTTCATCCAAATATATTACTTAAACTATCAGTTTGTGAAGGATTTGTTAATGTCTTTTTGCCAAAGTTGTGCTTGTAAATTGATTACATTTTTATATTCTATGTCACATTCTCAAGCCATTTCTTCAGATTCATTCAGAGATGTGGTGTTCTCCAACTGAGCTTTTAATTGTTATTAATGTGTGAATGAGTGTATTCATTCACAGTGTGCTTGCTTTCCCTTTAGAAAGCATGCAATCTCTTTTGCTACTTAGTGCAGCAGATGTTATCCATCTACAGGGTGACTTCCTATCCTTTGTCTCATAATATTGTATACATTTTCATCTCTCATCCTACAACAGTCCTGGCACTCCATAACCATCCTTGTGAGCTCTGATTTCCCTCTGTACCTCTTAGTTATTCCAAAAAAGTGGTGTTTCTAGACAGCATAAATCATATCTTGTAGAAGTAATTTTAGTAATATATTCAGAAGCTGATGAATTATCTTGAATGTCATCTACTAGATCAAACATCAGGTAGCATCTCTTGGGTGATGCCTGATGCCATAAACTCATAAGTAAGTTTCCATTTGCTGTCACCTCCTTACATTTCAGGAACTTCTCTCCTTCCTAGTTATTTCTAGGCTTCGTATTTAATGCATGCATTTTTCACTTGTGCCAGGGAATTGCTATGATGTTGCTAGCCTTGAGCTTTCAGGAGCACCTTTTAATGTAGAATCCACTGAATTTCATTGGGATACTTCTACTCATTCTACTCACTTCTATTTATTTAATTACCTCTCCTATTCAATTTGCACATAAAGTCTGTGTCTAACATAAAGTCCTCACATGCTGCAGTGGAATCAAGAACTCTGACCAAAGCTGACCACTGTAGAGTCAGGAAACCCAGATAGCTTATACAGTCTTTTATGTGGACCTTCACATAATGCCAGGCCGATCGAGTGACTTAAAGAAATGGTTTATTCTGAGATACAGAATGTCTAAATCAATGCCTCCATAGAAGATTTTTAAAGCACGTAGGAACTGAAATGATCCAGTGATGTAAATAACTGCTTTCAAAGGCAGCAAAAATCTAGGAGGCCAAATCTATTTTCTGCTTTCCTTAAATCTGGATTGATTGTATATATTGTCTGAAGTCCTGGGGTGCATTCTCACCCTTTTATTCCACTTCTTTTTATCAAGCCCCAAAAAGCTGTGTGAATGTTAATATGCACTGAATAAATCCCGTGATGACTGTAACACACTGTAGCACCTTATAATGATATGTTCACCGGCTGCCATATCACAGTCCATTATTACTTTCCCCACCCTCCCCGAAATCCTTTATTTAATATCCATCCTGAACACTAGTGTTAATATCTCTGACTATTTGAATGCATTTCAGAGTTCATGAAATGCGGTATCAAATGTTTTCTTTTCTGAACTTCAAATGTATTGCATCTCCCACATTGCATTCATCTACTAATCTTGTAATTCAATGAAAAATAAAAAAGTAATCCCATTTGTTTGGCATGATTTGTTCTATGTAAGCCCACGCACCTTATTGCTCAATGGTGCTTAAATGATAAATAGTGCTCAAATCAAATTTTCTCATCTAACTTCTCATTTGAGTTCGGGAAACATGATTTTGTTCATGTTTTATAGCTAGCTTCTGGGTCCTAAATATAGAGAACAATATTTTTTTTTCAATACCCCTTTTTCTTTTTTTTTCTTTGTTTTATTCTTACATCACCCCATTGTCTATTTTTTAATCTCTTCATCATTTTCTTATTAGATTTTATTCAGTGTATTAACCATTCTATGTTAGTTTCCTTGAAACATAATCTTAGAAAAAAAAGGCATTGATTTGTAAAAAGATACATAAAGTATGAAAATGAATTTTAAGTCAAGCATCTCCTTAAGAATAAAAGGGATGTCTTCATCATATTAAACAGCTTCTTTCTCTACACTCATCACACAAGAAAGTACTGTGATTTAAGCCTTAATCATGCTTAGGGGTTTCTTCACTTTCACTTGAACAATTTTAGTACTTATTATAGGTTTCAGTCTATCGTAGTTAAAAATAAATATGCTAGAGTTCTAATTACAGTAACTCACAGGGTAACCTTATTTGGAGGTTGGTTCTTTACACAGGGAAGCTAAATTTAGGTCATGGAAATGGACCCAGACTTCAATATTACTAGTATTGTTCTAACATGGGGAATTTGGACAGAGACAGAAATACATAGAAGAATATGTAAATACATACACGGAGACAATGACTTCCAGAGGTCAAGGGAAGAACCTGGAAGGGTGAAGAATTCAGTGGGGACCAACCCTGCCAACACCTTGATCTGGGGCATCTGGTCTCTAGACCTGTGAAAGAACGCATTTCCATTGCATAAGATATCATTTGTGCTTCATTACTGCAGTCCTGGAAAACTAATACACTAACTGCATGTACATAGCTTTGTTCTTGACATTCTTCCTCTTTCTCTAGACTCTTAAACATTCAGATAAACGACTCTGGTTCTTTGTAAGCATTTATAAATAAGTTCCACACTAGCCTACTTTATTTCATAGGAACCAACATACTTAAAGAAAATGGAAAGACAAAACAATATTCCATACTGACCAGCTTTCCTGGTCTGAAGATAGACTACAGTATTATTTTTAGTGTCTTGAGAAAGAAGAATCATTCAACATATAGCTCTTTTTTTTTTCTTAGAAATGACATTTATTTAATTACCCAGTTACAGATTTTTTCCAACTTTCTAACAATACCTGTATCTAGAGAGGTTCTGATTTCTTAGGTCCTCCCTGAGTTCCCTCACCCACGTTCATGCTCAGTAATTTGTTGGGGTTAATGTCTCCCTGAGGCATTCCATGGAAGCTTGTGTTTTCCTTCACTAGAGATAAGGACTAAACCTTGGAGATCCAATCAGTTCTTCTGGAAAAGATTATCAGTGTTAGAATGTTTGTTTGTTTGTTTTTGATAATTTCTTTTTTTTCCAACTTTTATTAGATATTTTCTTCATTTACATTTCAAGTGTTATCCAGAAAGTTCCCTATACCCTCTGCCCTCCTGGCCCTGCTCCCCTACCCACCCGCTCTCACATCTTGGCCCTGGCGTTCCCCTGTACTGGGGCATATAAAGTCTGCATGACCAAGGGGCCTCTCTTCCCAATGATGGCCATCTAGGCCATCCTCTTCTATATATGCAGCTAGAGACATGAGCTCAGGGGGTACTAGTTAGTTCATGTTATTCTTCCACCTATAGGGTTGAAGACCCCTTCAGCTCCTTGGGTACTTTTTCTAGCTCCTTCCTTGGGAACCCTGTGTTCCATCTAATAGCTGACTGTGAGCATCCACCTCCATGTTTGCCAGGCACTGGTATAGTCTCCCATAAGACAGCTATATCAGGGCCCTTTCAGCACTATCTTGCTGGCATATGCTATAGTGTCTATGTTTGGTGGCTGATTGTGGGATGGATCCCTGGCAGCTGCAGTCGTTGGGTCCATCCTTTGGATTCAGCTTCACACATGATCTCTGTAACTTTTTCAATGTGTGCTTTGTTCTTAATTCTAGGAAGGGGTGACGTGTCCACATTTTGATCTTCCTTCTTCTTGAGTTTCATATGTTTAGTAAATTGTGTCTTGGGTAGTCTAGGTTTCTGGGCTAATATCCACATATCAGTGAGTACATGTTATGTGAGTTCTTTTGTGATTGGGTTACCTCACTCAGGATGATGGCCTCCAGATCCATCCATTTGCCTAGGAATTTCATATATTTATTGTTTTTAATAGCTGAGTAGTACTCCATTGTGTAAATATACCAAATTTTTTGTATCCATNGAATAAGGCTGCTATGAACATAGTGGAACATGTGTCCTTATTACCAGATGGAATATCTTCTGGATATATGCCCAGTAGAGGTATTGCAGGATCTTCCGGTAGTACTATGTCCAATTTTCTGAGGAACCGCCAGACTGATTTCCAGAGTGGTTGAACCAGCTTGCATTCCCACCAACAATGGAGGAGTGTTCCCCTTTCTTGGAGAGTTGTGGCAAAGGCTTGCTGGCACTATAAAACAAGTTTCCTGGTTAGCAAGCAAGGGGTGTTGGCACAAATCAAGAAAAAAGTTTGGGGTTCTCTCTCTGCGTTCCAGATCTTGATCTAAGTGACTAAAGAGTACAAAGGTAGTTGGTGTTCACTAACTCCAGCAGTAGGAACCTACGTAGACTTTAATATTTCCTGAAGTCAGGGTTGTTAAAGCTAAATTATTTTAACTTCTAAAAATTGTGTCCTCTAATTGCTATTGTTCTAGTAAGCTCCTTTTTTCCTTCCTAAAAGGAAAAAAAAAAAGTCCTCATTTTATGGAGGATATATCCAGAATCCATATACCTTACCTTGTATTCAGTTAAATATGTCTTAAATCATCCTCCTCCTCCTTTTCCTCCTTCTCCATCTTCCTCTTCTTTCTTCTTCCCTTACCCTCATCCTCCTCCAGCAGAAGTAAGCCTTTATTTTCAGATTTCTCAAATTAAGCTGGCTCTGCTGCTTGCTTTAAGGGAATTAGTCAAGAAGGTCAAATCCCGTCACCTTATCTGACACCTTTGAATCTTCTTTGGCTTCAGTCTGGTCTGAGGCTGCAGTGCAGGCAGCCTCAGGGGCAGTGGCCATGAATACAGATGCATCAACCAAGAAGGCCTTAACCTTTCCAGCAAGTGAGAACATATACTCTATAGGCAGAGCCAGGACATGCCTGTATCCATTGGTGATAGAGTGTGGCATTAAGGCAACAAGTCGCAAACCAATCCGCAGACAAAAACTGCCAACATTCCAGACACCCACTAGGAAGCAAAAGTGCAGCCTACTTCTTCAAGCACTTCTGGGTTGCAAGTGCCGTCGTTGTCAAACATCTGCTCGATGATCAGCCCAAAGAAGAAGGAGATGGTCAACATATTCTGCAGTGTGGCTTCCATGCTCAGAGGTCAAAAATAGTCGACGTGTAGTGATTCTTAAAGTCACCACAGGGACCTCTAAAATGATCACCACTGATTTCGGACCTGCCTTCTACACAAGAGTCCGGGGTGTGGTCACAAGACCGTGTCATTGGAGTGTGTCACGGTACCGTGCTCGTGTCCACAGTCGACCTGAGAATAACCGGTTACCGTACACCGATTACTTGGGGAGGTTCTCCTTGGTGAACACAAAGGCCCCAACCCCTGTATATGAGGCAACAGTTTCTCCAGTGCTCAATTGTTTGCCAGATGCTTAGGAAGGCCCTAAGCATCATGATTTTCTGGCCCAGCAGCAACACAGACTTGCAAATGTTGGATAACCTGAAGAAATTATTTGGACTTCCAGGCTGATTTGTCTTCTTTGGTCATAATAGAGGTGTGTCAAGATTGCCACATAGGATTTAAAGATAATGTCACTCTTATGAGTGTAATAGCTGATAAACAGTCTTTTTTTTTTTCCCCCCAAGACAGGGTTTCTCTGTATAGCCCTGGCTGTCCTGGAACTCACTTTGTAGACCAGGCTGGCCTCGATCTCAGAAATCCGCCTGCTTCTGTCTCCATGCTGGTAGTGCTGGGATTAAAGGCGTGCACCACCATGCCCGGCTTATAAACAGTCTTTATCAGAGGCTATGATAGTGCCTGGCAAACACAGATGGGGATGCTCACATTCATCTATAGGATGGAACACAGAGCCCCCAATGGAGGAGCTAGAGAAATTACCCAAAGAGTTGAAGGGGTCTACAACCCTTTAGGTGGAACAACAATATGAACTAAACAGTACCTCCAGAGCTCATGTCTCTAGATGCATATGTAGCAGAAGATGGCCTAGTTGGCCATCACTGGGAAGAGAGGCCCCTTGGTCTTACAAACTTTATATGCCCCAGTACAGGGGAATGCCAGGGCCAGAAGTGGGAATAGGCAGGTGGGGAATCAAGTGGGGGAGGGTATAGGGAACTTTCAGGATAGCGTTTGAAATGTAAATAAAGAAAATATCTAATAAAAATAAAGGATTAAGATAGCCCCGAAGTGCTTGATAAAGTATCTTGGTCTGTCTTCATTCTTAAATGTTTATGCTTCTAAATTCCTACATTTTACAATTCCTTTTCTGATAGTATATCTTGGACTATCAAATTCATGAAAATTAAATCCATGATAATTGTTATGGGCTGCCATATATGGAAAAAGAAACAAGTTAATGTTATCAGAGTTAGAAAATTCTCTTTTCAGGGTTGCTTATCCTGGAACAGTAGTGTAAAAATTTTCCCTCAAGGAAACCTCAAAAGGAACATTTTTGATAGGCTTTTTGACTCTGGCTACAAGTGAAGAGTTGATTTTTGCAAACACTGAGAGTAAAACTGGACACAGTTAATGTAATATAGGGGCAGTTGTGTAAGCTGAGATAGCCTCAGGCAGAAGAACAGTATTCCACACAAGGAAGGGACACAGGCAGATATCAACTTGAGTTTCCTGCTATCAGTCAGGTCATTGGACAAAAAGATCAAGGTCTGAAATCTGTCACGGTTGGTAGGATCTTGTGACTCATCTCTATGGCCCTTTGTGGGTGTCACTGTGAGTTAGGCTCAGGGTAAGAGGCCAGTTGTTAGGTGATATACCAAAAATAGCCACCCTCTCTACAAAAGAGAGCCTGGGCTTTGACAATCTCTATACCAGTTGGTTACTGTTGCTTAGAGCTAGGAACACAGAATGACACAACAACCTCTCACTGTACAGTAAGGAATCCAGTATGTGCACATGCTCTTAGGGGGAACTTGGTAAATGTTTTTTAATCAGTGTAGTCCAGAAGTCAATGAGTAAGTCTTCACTGCTTTGATTCTTAAATCTTCTAATTCTGTACATTATACACCATGTGCAGTTAGTGATTAACTAAGTGCTTTATGTCATGACAATGGGCGATATTAAACTTACAAATTTATTTGAATAAAATTATTCTGTTCTTCCATTACTAGATAGCACTAAATTACTTCTTTTGTAGAGTCTCAGATACAGTCAGTACTACATGATGTGTTCTGATTTATGCTCATTTCTGTGATGAATCTATATTGCTTAGTTTTATTTAGTTTTAGGAAAAGGATAACTTTCTATAAATCTATCTTACATGAGAGGCATTTAATTTGGACAAAATATTCATGCAATTAATTTTATGCAAGTGCTCAATGTTAATTTTTAGAAGATTCATATGAGGGGAAGTTGAAGGGTTGGATACATGGATTTCATAACACAGAACAAATTGAAACAAGTAATCTAAAGTCCATCCTAGTAAAACTGAAGTAATAGTCTTTCTGTACAGAACCCCAAAGGACTAAAATATTGAACTACAAAGGAAGTTGTGGAAAGAAATCTTTTTATAAATGAATTGTTTTTCATAGTATTCTTGATAGTGAACTTCAAAGATAAGCATGCAAATTCATCTGAATGGCAATGTTTTGGTCATTTGAACTGTTTACTTCCTCATCTTCAAATAAAGATATGCATGAGAGCCACTCACAACTAGATGATGTTTGGAGTCATTATTTTTGGAGGGTTCTTTATCATATCCCTCCCTTCAGGTCTGAGAGATCTAGGCATAAGGGCAAAGGAGGGGGTCACATAGAAAGACTGTAAGATCCAAGGGTAATAGATGACTTCAAGGAAACAACATTATCCAGACACAACAGGGCAGGTGCACAAATGGACTCACAGAGACATCCTCATTAAGATGAGGAAGACTTAAGACAGATAAAAATTTCAGCCTGAAGAAGGGGAATTGGGAACATAGTCCCACTCCAACCAAGAATATATTTGCAATTGATAGCTACTGGGAGATGGAACATCGGTTTACTTGAGTGGAGTGTCACTCCACTCATATTAACCATGCCCCAGGGCAAGCCCCATGTTCTGTGGTATGGCCAAACACAAATGACTCCATGTCGTTTTAGTGGCCTTTTGTTTTTTATTTTAAAAGATAAAAAAATATGATGTCAGGTGAAAGAATCTAGGGTGGTTTGGGGGGACAAGAAAGAATATGAGTAAAATATACTGCATGAAATTATCTAAGAATAAATAAACACAGGAAAAGGAATTTTAAAGATATTTAAGGAGAAAGAAAATATGATATAGGAATTTGATATTTTTAGAAACTTCCTTTTCATTAATAAATCAAATCCACACTATATTGTTCTTAAATCAGTTTGTCTTCTTGCTAACAGATTTAGAAAGAATTAAAGAAGACAATAGGAAAGCTAGGGGAAATACAACATTCAATATGCTTTAGTTTAGAAAGTTCTTAGTGCTTAAAGAAAAACATAAAGGGTAGTGAAAGCTTGCCTACTTTTATCCCAGTAGCCAAATTTCAGATTAATTACATGATAGTCCAAAAACATGTGTTTTGAAATTGTTTCTTTTAAATATGTTATCTACAGTACCATTATCTTAGAGAGATTACCTATGCTCTAGAATTTGTTTTTAATAACAATCTTTCAATTCAGACTAAAGAAAGGTGAATGCAAAAGGTCATTTTCTTATTAGGTATAGCTTTTCAAACTATAAAGTACTTTTATTTAATTCTATGCATCTATCTATCTATCATCTATCTATCTATCTATCTATCATCTATCTATCTATCTATCTATCATCTATCTATCTATCTATCTATCTATCATCTATCTATCTATCTATCTATCTATCTATCATCTACCTACCCACCCACCCATCCATTCACTCATCTATCCATCCATCTATCTATCTTTCCATCCATCCATCCATGCATCCATTCATTTGGAGTGGCATAGATGCATGTATCCCACAGCACATGTATGAAGGTCATAGTACACCTTGAAGGAGTCAGATCTCTCCTTCAATCCTGTAAATTCAGGGGTTTGAGCTGAGGTAATCTGGCTTGGTAGCAGGGGCCTCTATCTGGTGAGCCATCTCACAAGACCTAATGTGATGTGTTTGAAGGAACTGCTTGTATTTGTTAGTATGTATTGAAAAGATTGAGTTGTGCCGGGCAGTGGTGGCATATGCCTTTAATCCCAGCACTCGGAGGCAGAGGCGGGAGGATTTCTGAGTTCAAGGCCAGCCTGGTCTACAGAGTGAGTTCCAGGACAGCCAAGGCTATACAGAGAAACCCTGCCTCAAAAAAAAAAAAAAAAAAAAAAAAGATTGAGTTGTTTAAAACTACTCAATTAAGTGACTATTTAAATATACATTGTTTTCCTTGATATGATTATTGGCCTATGTAGACATTTTTATTTTTTAATAAAAATAAACATCAAACTATCATATAAAGTTCAAGCCAACCTAGCAGTAAATTAACCACAATCGAAATTTAAAATACAGCATAAAGTTGCAATGCTTTTATATTTCAGACCCTAATTCAAAAGTAAGAATCCCCTGTAATATATTAAATACCATGACTGTGATATGCTTGGTTCAGGGAGTGCAGTATTTGGAGGTGTGACCTTGTTGGAGTAGGTGTGTCACTGTGGGCTTGGCCTTTAATGACCTTGTCCTAGCTGTCTGGAAGTCAGATTTCTCCTAGCAGCCTCCAGATGAAGATGTTGACCTCTCAGCCCCTTCTGCACAGTGCCTGCCTGGACACTGCCATGGTCCAACCGTGATGATAGTGGACTGAACCTTTGAACCTGGAAGTCAGACCCAATTAAATGTTGTTCTTATAAGAGATGCCTTGGTCACAGTGTCTGTTCATAGCAGTAAAACCCTAACTAAAACCATGACTAAGAAAAGTGAAAGCATTTTGAAAATGAGTGGTTATACACTACTCTGAATATTATTGACAGTGGATGCAAGTAGATTTAACCATGAATGCAGTCTACCAATTTTTCACAAAGTATGGAAATTTTGCTTAAATTTGTTTGAAAACTATTTTTTAAAACAAAGAAAACATTTATGTGGCCCATTACAAATGGAATAGCAGTGTCGAGGGGAGTGTTGCTCAGTAGTAACACTAAATAAAGCCTTGCCTTGCAAGTGCCAGGCCCACACTTGGTTCCTGAATAAAGAAGATGGCACTTTTCAGATTGAAAAGTCCAGTCACACACATCATCTTTTTTTATGTTTACCATCATTGTAAATTTCTACGAGATAGTTTTAATAGTGATTTGGAATATTAACCTGTACATGACACTGTTGTTACTCTTTTAGCAGAAATAGGACATAATAATTAAGATATGTTTATATAACACTTCCTGGTTTTGTTCAGTTTTGCTCTTTAGCCACTTTTGTGTTTTCTAAATCATGGGACTGACCCCGTTTTACTTCAGAAGTTTTCTGAAGATTCCCATTTTCCTTTCAACTAACCATGCAATGTGTTCAGCTTACTGAAGAGTAGAGTCTATACATGGATTTCTTTGGTGAGCGTTAGTCTGGAATTTTCTCCAGTGGAATAGAATCAAAGGGAACTTTGGTCATTTTCATTTGTCTTGACTGTTGTAAATGGTGCTTTATTTACTTCTTAGCGTTTCTACAAAGAGTGTTCCAAAGGTAAGACTGAGCAGCCAACTAAAAGACTGGTTCAGCAAAACATATTTGTAATAGGAGTTTTTATCATGAGAAGTTAAATCAAGAACACAGCTACATCCAAGTTATGAATCTACTTGTGGGCTCCTGACATCTCAACACAATGATATTTGTTAGCTCATTGGACAATTCAAGTCACAGCAGTGGCAGTATTGACAAGTCACATGCCCTTTGAGCCTTCTAAATTCTGCTCCCCCCCCAACACATTTCTTGAGATTTAATGAAATATATCTAAAGAAATTGGAACACAACTGGAAAATGTCATGATATCTAAATCCTTCAGAAAATAAGAGGAAGGAAAAAGGACCGCAGTGTAGAATTATTAGTTTGGTCATACATTATTCAAACTGTAACTAATTAAGAAGCAGTCGACACTGAGATGGCATTCACAGGGTCTGAATGTGCAACCATTCTGAGTGATCACGACAACCCAATATTTTCAATTTCTGGGCTTTTATTTTAGACTTAAATTTTGAGCATATTTAATTTGCTATCACCACATGAATTTCATAATGCTTTCTCAAACTGTAATTATAATTTTAATACAACCAAGCAAACTTAAAGAAAATCTTCCCCATAGTAACATAATTTTCAAATGGAACTAAGTAAGAATATTGGAGTTCATAAGCAGAAAGAAAACCTACCTTATATATGGATTCTTAAACCACAGCTATTATATATACATTTTCATTGAACATTCCAAAACCATCAATATTTTTATAAAGGCACCCACTAATCTAACCAGATTTTTCTTCTTAAACTAGACTTTTCCATATTTTTAAAGTGACTAAGTCAGTTTCACTTAAGAAAATAAAATAAAATAAAGTCCTAAAAATAATAATTGAGTTCTCATTAAATTTGGTCAGCTTTCCAAAGAACTCAAAAGCAGCCACACTCTCTCTATCCTCCTAGATATCACTCATCTATGTCTTTAGTACTGAATGCAACATAAATATCTTTATGGAACTTGACTTCTATGAAATTCTTGTTGCAACTGTCCAACATACAAATCTGCCTTCTTTAAATTGATTCCTTCCATTTTTTGCCTACTTTTAATGTCTCTTGTCCATGCCAAACTGCACCTGGAAAATAGCTTGTTTGTTTCCGTTTTTTTTTTTTTTAATTAAGGACTCAACTACACATTCATTTTTTTTCAATATGTTTCATCATTATATAATCTGGAAAGGCTGCAGAGTCGAAAACATGATTCAATTTAGAACTCTATATTCTGGTGCAAACACTGTGATATCAGTCAAGAAATACTTTTCACTGCAGTATAAAAAGAAATCGAGTCAGTTTTTAGAATTTTTCCTTTAATTAACAAGAGCATATTCTGTTTTTTATTCTTACTGAATAAGCAGTTATCATTTGCAGATCTGACAATCATAGAGAACAAACTCATTGATGTTAAAGAAATTCTTTGAGAAAACATAATATGGCATGAGTGTCAGATTTATCGGTGCTATTGCTGTTATCACAGGTTAGTTATTTTTCCTACCATAACGTGTTTAACCAGGAGAGGAGGGATATATAAATCATATAAAGGTTTGATGTGATAATCCAGATGATTTACTAGAATAGGAGAATTTTCATACCGAGGAATTTTTTAAAGTATTTATGCAATGTAAGGGAGAAATTTGAATGGTAAATGACAATACCCCTTAGTATGTACTAATCTTAGAACTTTTTTCCATGAATAAATCAATTAGCATTTTGCTCTCTGTGGTCTTTGGCTATGTGGGAAACTGAATAAAGCTGAATAAATAGCCTTTCCTAGATATTCCCCATAGCTACATTATAACCCAAGAACCTATGAATTGTTTATCTGTTAAAATGGACAAACAGCATGAGTGAGAAGGCTGAGAGGGGGAAGATCAACCTGGGTTTTCTATGTAAACCCTAAATATCATCACATGCGTTCTTGCAGGAAGCTAGAAAGATCTGTGAGTGCAGAGAAAGGGGCATAAACAGGAAGGCAAAATTGAAATGTTGTTATTAATAGTCAAGAAATACTGTCATCCTCAGAAAATAGAAAAAACAAGGCCTCCCCGGAGCCTTCAAAATGAGGTGTTGTTTCTAGCTTCTTAGTTTTAGCCCTCTAAGGCTGACTTTGAAATTTTGACCTCCAGGATTGTAAGACAGGACACTTGTATTGTTACTCAAGTTTGAAAAATTTGTTATAGCATCTACAGGAAGCAAGGCTTCTGTGGTTTGAAGAAATATTACACACTCACTTTTGTGGATTTTGTTTTTGAAATACCCCTTAAGGAAATAATTGCTCATGACATATTTGGAAGGTAACATTTTTTTAAATTAAACATCTTTGTTTAAAGAAATTGTTGGATATATGAACATCTTCAACTAAAGATATCAAACACTAGTGGATGTCGCTTTTCATTTATTTTATCAAGTTGAAAAAAAGATTATTTCACTAATTCCTATACTTTGTAGCCAATGCTGTTGAAATACAAAATGCAAGACTCTTGCAAACATCAGCAACTAGATTTTTTAAATCAATCTTTAAAAAAGAAAGAAAAAAGAAAAGAAAATAATCAGAACATAAAATCTTCTGTTTTTCTACACTTTATGATGTTATATTTTGAAATTTTTCATATTAGAAATACTTAATGCTAGCTGACGACTTACAGAGTCCATTTAAACACTACCTATTGCAATAGAACATATAGTTTTCCTTATACATCAAAAGTAATACCTTTCCTCTTTTGATCCTTTAGAATAAGTCAGAGTCCAAATCTTCCTCTCTGATTGACTAGGACAAGAATATTAAAAGGGTCGGGGGAAGAACTATAGACAGAGAAAAGACTCCTCAATATGATTTACATTTCAAGCCACACTTAGAATTTTTCTATTTTACCAAGAGCTCAATCTTGGGTGACTATCCAATAAATACTTCACTGGTTACTTAGAAAGTCCAAGTGTTGTAAATAGCCACATGGTCATGGTGGCCGTCCTGATTTTTAAGGCATACTTATTAGCCCATGAAGGGCCAAGGGAAACACATGCAGCACAGTCAAGGGAATCATGTATAGACATCTGCAGGAATCAGAATATTTCTGGAGGATGTGGATAGTGCCCGTTCGTGTGTGGGGAGAATGAAGGGACGGTTATGTTACAGAAACAACTGTGATCTGTAGAGCATGGGGAAAAGGATACTGTGGGCTCGTCTTCACAAGTTCTTTCTTGTGCTGGTGAAATGCTTCCCTGGGTTTATTTGGTCTTTAAGGGTTTTCTAAGAAATAGTGTTTTCCTGTAGACTCTTTATGAAGCTGTTCTTCCAGAGTAGTAACGAAGTGAACACAATTCACTTTCTTTGCTTGGATCTGGTAAGCAGCTACTCGGGGTTATTTAGACACCATTTCCTTATGGTTTTCAGAGTGAACGAAACAGCACGGCACACACACTCAGTGATGTCATTTTCCAATGGACAATAAACCAAACGAACAGCAAACAAAATAAAAACAAGGCAGAAACTTTGAAATTTCAGATCTTTGAATCTTCTTTCGTACAATCCGATCACATTTACAGGCGTGTCCAAAGGAGACAAAGGACAACATCAGTGCCAGCACTAGGTCACACAGGAACTTCCTCATATTCTTTAACAGTTCATAAACAATGTTCCATTTCACCAAAAGTTACAAAAGTTTTCCCAGTTTCCTTTAGCAAGCTGAGGCTCGCTCTTCATGTGCCAATGTGCATAGAAGCTGCTTATAGCATAGCATGGTGGTAAGCTATTTTTTAAGCAATAAATGGTTTGAGTCATCTATTTTGTCCTGAAATGCTATCTGTAGTTAAATGCATTGCTTATAAATGGTCATAGTAAATTCAGCATGAGAGAGAATATTACAGAAAAGACAGCAGCAGAAGCATTAGCATTATCTAATATTTATATATGTTATCAACAGAACACAGCAGTGAAACATTTAAATGCATATAAATGGGTACCATGTCTAAAAATTACTATAGTACCTATTTAGTGTAGTGGATATTTTTCTTAAAGAGTGCTTGCTGTAACTAGAACAGCATAATATGTGATTTAGTACAGTTAATTCTTACTGATTAAATAATGTATTTATGTACTGAAGATAGTGAAAGGAGACAGGTAATTTTTTTTTCTTTTTCTATTTTTTGCTTCATTGTGATCCCAGCTTTAACACTTAAATGAAGATTCGCGAAGTATCATGGTGAGTCATTATTTAAGTGAGATGGGCATCAACATATTTAAAAGACAGTATTTGTAGTACCAAAACAGCAAGATGGCTCCAGATACATGAAATACTACTGGCCTGTGGCTCAGTTGGAGCCAGAGTCCAAAACTGTGTCCCTCGTTTACAGTCTTGGTGATAACTCAGCTTCAGAGAGAATTGCCCACATCTAGGGTTTTCCTCTACAAATCATCTGTAAAGCATTATGAAACAGAAAGAACAACAAATGCAATCGCTAAATATTCTTTTTTTTTTTTTTACAAGAGGTGCAAAACAGTAATTTCTAACATTAAACTGCCATTTACAGTAGATTTTTGTACACCTGCAGAGACTCAGTAATGATAGGGGAAATGCCCAAGGCAAATGGTCTCCAAGAAGATATTTACACAACGTGAAATCAACTGTACCGTAGATACCCAGGGAAAATTATCTTACGTTCTTATGAAATCGAACAGATATTATATAACGTCATCATACAGAAAACCTGTAGGACCCCATTCCAAGCCTAAGTAAAAAGGAATCTCTCAGCTCCCCCGGCCAATCACCCTCCATCTTCCTGTTACAAAGAATGAACGTCTAGATTACTCCCGCCCACCCGCAAATAAAGTGCGCAGTCCATGGCAGACCATAGAATAATGCAACAGGAAAAGCCCCCTTTTGTATTGTCATTTAAAAAATAAAGTACAAACAACAGAAATAAAACAAACATTGAAGAGAATTCGGTGATTCTCTGCATCTTGAAAAAAAGAGGCGAAGCACGGGGTGCCTTGCTTGACGGGTTACTCATGTTAGTACACATATCCTTCATTGTAGGGGTGTGGGTTGCAGCAGCCCCCTTCGGGCATGTAGGTCATGCTCTCATCAAAGTGAGACAGAGGCACTGTGTCCTCTTCGTTGATGTGACGTTCCATGTCCGTCTTCAGCAGTGGGCGCTGATTATCGGGAAAGGCCATGGAGAAAAGGGCCTCCGGGTCACACACAAATTTGTATACATATCTTTCTCCAGCCACCTGAGAATATCACAGAAAAGCCCACAGGAGTAAGGGAAGGAGAAACAAACATGAATTAACATATCAGCAGAGTCGGAGGGCAGAAGAGACTATTGCAACTAAGTAATAGACACAACTTCATGGGGAAAAAAAATCCTTACTTTGGGAAATAAGCCATGCTTCAATGAAGGGAATTACAAAATGTTGAGCTACAGTAATAATTAATTCTACGAAAAACTAAGAATATCAGCAGTTTGCTTTTGCGTTTTTAACATAAAGGTGTATTTACACTGTCATTGGTGGGAGAAAAATCAATGATATAATGTAAGCAATTCACATTGAAGATTTTGTTTTAAAGGTTACATCTATGCTTTGGAAGATCTATCTTTAAGATTTATCTTTCCCTTACTATTATATTTCTACAACTTTCAAGTTTTAAAAGAAAAAAAAAATGTGTTTTATTCCTAAGAGTAGAGTAGTGATCACTGATTCCCAGGATGCACTGCTTCTTTTTCCTGCATCTCCCCCCTGGCACTGTGAATCCTCCATCTAAGAAAGCCCCAAAGATACATAGCCTTATTTAAATGAAGGATGGAGCAGGAGGACATTATCCTGAGCACATCACTTTTTAAAATGAAGGCAAGATACATTAGATGAAACTTAAGGATGTGTGTAAAGTGTCAAATTGAAGTAAGAGGCGTAAAAAAAAAAGTGAAAGGAATCTAAAATACACACTGGGAAGGGAGGAAATGAGAAAAGGAAACGTGTCAAACTCCTGAAATAAAGGAGATGTAGCACAATTTGTAGAAAAAGACATTCCCCAAACTTAAGTTTTGAAGAGTAATGCTTCTGTAGAAACTGATAAACAATGGAAGGAGACAGATGTATCTGCCATTAATAGACAACGCTAAGGAATTCAAGACCCAGGGGATCTATGGGGAACAAAAGCAGTTCCCTGTGTAAAGTGTGACAGTGACAGTTCTCTCTCTCTCTCCTCTCTCTCTCTCTCTCTCTCTCTCTGTGTGTGTGTACATAGCTCACAACTTCAGATAGCTGAAACCGATCCACCATCTCCTGTTTCTGTGTCAAAAGGTCTTGCTAGTTGATTTGTGACACGGGGAAGCAGTGTGCTCACAGTTTATAAACTCTCTGTGCATGTTTGGGAGAAAAGGAATGACTGCCAAGGACTCTGGTGCTCTGGACTCAGAGTTAGACTATTTGTTGCCCTGAATTTAAGTAAAAGGAACTACATTAGAGTCCAAGTAATCTGAATATCTAGAGGTTTGAAAGAGCCAACCCCGAGAAATGTTTATGAATCTGGACATGTTTCTTAAACTGCTCTTCAGTTCCTTGTCTTGTGAAATTGAAACAGGAAGGGCTCCTTGGAAGGCCAGCTGTGATGCAGAGAAAAACTCTAGCGCAGTTCAAAGCAAATGGAGACATCTAGTTAACTCTCCTCCTTTAGACCTCATTACACACACACACACACACACACACACACACACACACACACACAGAGTAAAGTAATGAAGTGAGTCTGAGATATACAGAATACATCTTAGTTTTGTTTCCATTCTTCTCTATTTTTCAAACTAGTTTCAGGAAATGAAGGTAAAATAAATGCTGTATTCAACATGCCTCTGAGTCTTCTGTAGCCCACTCTGTTTAGTTGGGGGCTACAGAAAAAGAATCGTTTGCTTTAGGGAGTGCACCTGTTTTGTCTGAGACATTTGACATGTTGGGGTTGTCTTCATTTAGAAGCAATGTAAGAAATGAAAACAATTTCATCATGAGGAATTTAAATGTTCAATATGCAGAAGAAATCATCAAATATCCTAGAAACTTCTGCTTTCTAGTTTCCTGTGAGGGGACACTTTCATGCTACCTCCACATTTTCCACCCTGTTAAAGCTGACATACAGACAGAGTGACCCACTCCTTGGTTAGTGATACAGTCATGGTGTAAGATGCCCTGTAGATTATTTGGTAAAGGCAAGAGTGAGATGACAAAAGACAGAGATTTTGTGAAGGAACATATCAGAAGTAAACAGGGAGGTAGATGTGTTTTCAAAGCCCAGACAGATATTTAAATTACATTTCAACTTTAAAATTTCAAGATGGCTTAGCAAGGGTACTTGCCACCAAGCCCGACAACTAGAATTCAATCCCTGAGACTCACAGATTGGAAAGTCAAGCCTGATTACTGCAAGGTGTCATCTGACTTGCACACATATACTGGTGGTGCACACACACACACACACACACACACAATAAATAAATAAATAAATAAATAAATAAATAAATAAATAAATAAAAATATTTTTTCCAAAATTTGAAGGAGAAGGAATAGGGGTATATTTGACCCAAATAAATTATATTTGTGTATGAATATTAAATTAAATAAATAAAATATCAAATATAAATGATAAGGCAAAATGCAGAATGCTTAACCACTTTATGTATTGCTTAAATATTCTAAATATTGCTACATGTTTAACTAGATGTACACATATTTTATTTACAAAGTACAATAAGCATTTTTCAGCATTCACTTCTATTTCAGAATTACGGAAATTAGTAACCACTTAAAGTGTTTCACTTGCAGTAACCCATTTGGTTATTTTTATTTTATTCTTCAGGCTTCTAATTCAACTGCTTTTTACCCACAGCACAAATGCCTAATTAAGGTTTTAAGCCAATGAGCAAATATGGCCATACAGACTTGGAATGTAACTCCTTCCCCATTATATATTTTTATGTAATAAAATGGGGAGGCACAGAGTTCCTCTGAATAAACTATGCTACATTTCCTTGGCCATGAGGAGGGTCGATACCCATAGCAAGAGATAACATGAAACAAGCAGAACATTCTAGAAAGAAGTCTAATAGAAGTCATGAATGTTTCTTAACGTAGCAAACTGTGCTTATAAGGAGGCTAATAGAACTTGCTAACCATCTAAGGGGCCCTGATTGGTTACTTGCTACATGCAGACTCCAAGTTTTGCAGGTTGGTGTGATAAACAACCTCCCTTCCTAGTACCAAACGGTGGCATCCGAAAAGTCCATTTGATGCAGCATTCATATCTAAACATAGTGCTATACAAGCCATAGACCACACGAGGCTGAAGGAAATAATAACAAATATCCAAATGTTTTTATCTTCATATATTCATTTTTTTTCATGGTCTCCTTTATAAATGTTATATTTGAAGTACATTTTATCTTTATCCATGTTTTTGTACTTTATAAAAAAAAAAACTTTTAAATATTAAAAGAAGCTCGTTTGAATTAAAATATATTGAACTTTGTTCTATCAACCAAATAAGATGAAACATTTAATTCAAGCAAGTAGTTTAGGATAGTAAACTGTCAAGTGATGAAATCAGGCAAGATATATAGCAAGAAAAAAAATTTTTTTTTCTTTTTCTAATAAGAACAGGGATACCTGAGTGTTTTAAGAACCAGAACAAGAGATCCAGGCAGTGGTGGTGCTCGCCATTAATCCCAACACTTGGGAGGTAGAGGCAGGTGGATTTCTGAGTTCAAGGCCAGCCTGGTGGTGTACAGAGTGAGTTCCAGGACAGCCAGGGCTCTACAGAGAAACCCTGTCTGGAAAAACCAAAGGGGGGAGGGTGAGGGGCGAAGAAGAATTAAAACAAGAAAAAAACCAAGCATTTCAAAAATGTGTGACTCTGAGGTACAATAAAATTACAGCTTCTAGAGACCTAGAGATCCAGTATTAATACTGAAATATCATGTGTAGCAAAGTGGAAGCTTCCAGAATGATTGTCATTTGGTAGATACCACTATACATTTATCACCAATGTTCAGAAAGTTATAAATAGACTTCTGATACTCAAAGCAGGAGCCAACCATTGTCAGCATGGGGGAAAGCCTGACTGGAGCAAAGCCCTGATAATGTGCTCTTTCAAAATATGATGCGGAGACCAGTGGGCACCATCACAGTGAGTTTTAATGTATCATCATCACCTCACCTTTTGCATGATTCCCTTCTCATAATAATAGCGGAGAGAACGACTAAGTTTGTCATAGTTCATAGCCGGCCTGTTCTTCTGAATGCCCCAACGCCGGGCCACCTGCCACCAAAACAGAATCCTATTGTTAGTGCTGAGTCTTAAACTGGCTTACATACTTAGACACACACACACACACACACACACACACACACACACACACACACATAAAGAGAGAGAGAGTTCATAAATGTATGACTTCTAAACGCACAAAAACACCTTTCAAATCTAAGGCATAAAGAAACAGCAACAGCAACAGCCTTCATGTTGTGAATTCCCCGTGTCCTGGTTTAAACCAGGCTTACAGTTCTCTCTCTTCAACGTCACAATAGGATCCTTTGTCACCATTGTTTTGGATAGAAATTAAATGGAAATAAGGGAATGTGTTTGCATCATGAAAGAACAGACCGCAATTCACCAAAATGAGGCAGATTTTCCCTTCTGCCATACACTAGCAGTCTTTTCCTTCCTGAACTTTCAGACAAAAAAAAAAAAGAAAAAGAAATCCCAGATTAGGAACTGCTTAATGATCCCTTTGTAAAGGTGTTCTATTGCATTTGTTTAAAAAAAAAAAAAAAAGACTCTGCTCAGATTGTACGAAAGAGTGACCAGCAGCTGGCAGAAAGGCAACAGAGGGAACAGTATGCTGATGAATAAACTCAGCTACAAATAATTGTTGCCTAAAGCAGCATTTAAGAAAACTATAGCCAACCCCAAACTGGAAAATTAAGCTCATTTGGGAAACATTAATTGGATGCTAAAAATAAGGCGGAAGTGGAAAAGTCACCATGTGTATGAGTCTTTTCCTTTTAAAGCAGAATGTCCACAGTGTGGCTTTAGTAAAGGTCTCAGAAGGGTTTCAAATGTGACTGTCGTAGAGCTGGGTGTGGTTAGGACAGAGCTTAAAACCACTTCTTCCCAATGGTACCTCCACTTCACCATCACGCAGGGCTGGCGGAGGCATACAGAGAGATGAGTCTGTTTCTCTCACCCCAGTGCAATCTAGATCTCATTAAGCACTATTCTTTGGTAGTCCGAGGAAAGATCATGGGCAGCCTGAGCAAGGCCATGACAGAGCATGAGCCTTTGTTTCCCCAAAATTCCAAGTTGTGTCCTTTCCACAAAAAGAGTCCTCAAAATCATCTCTCTGCTCGTGTCTTCCCTTGGTTAGCAGCAATTTTTCTGTCACCCTCACCCCACCTTTAAGAAATTTGTGTTTTCGAAATGAACAAATCATGGTATTGAATCACATGGGTTGGTGTACTGTTCTGTGAGTAGTGATACGATTGAGCAGAAACAAAACTATCCGTTCAAGCCAGAAGTCACAGTTGGATACATCTTAATTGTCCACAATCTTTACAGTAAATGCTCTAAGCAATAGTGAATGGAGCAGGGACAGGTGCCGAAATGAAAGGAAAGCAAGCCAGGCATGGTGTGGTGTGTTGGAAATTCCAGTACCTGGGAGCTGAATATGAGACTAAGACTATGGCAAGAGATTTTAAGTTCTAGACCACCCTGGGCTAGGAGACCCTGAAATGAGGAACAGAATGGAGATGAGGGATAGTCTAGGAAGGAAGGGAAGAAGGAAGGAAGGAAGGAAGGAAGGAAGGAAGGAAGGAAGGAAGGAAGGAAGGAAGGAGTTTTGTTTTGTTGGTTTTTTGTTTTGTTTTTTCAGTAAAATCTTTCAAAAGTGTAATGAAGGATATCAGTTGCTCAATAGACACAACTGTACAGCTCACAAGTGTAAAAAGTTCTGTTAAGCAACAATTCCTGAAAACATTCATTTACCAATGAGTCTTTATTAGAATTTACCACTCGGAGTTCTCTTCAAAATTAAAAGGCAATGAACTTTAAGGCACCTTAAAAGTCTCTGGAGAGAGTGACAGAACTGTTGTGAATACCTTAAAAGAGGATTTTAAGAGTCTGCTTCTTATAATGCCAATTGATTCTCAGAACAATGGATTATTAGTCTGTATGTAAAGAAAGTCTGTTCTTAGACATATTTTGTGTCACAATTGGCACAAACAGACAACAATATGTGTATATAATGTAGACTAAAGGGTCTAAAATTATCAGGAAGCCTAAATAGCTTCCAGGCAGTTCAAAAACTATGTCTTCTTGGTTCCCCCTAAGTGCCACCAATGCCATACATACAATCACTTAAAGTTAAGGAACTATTTTTAACATGGACTCACAAGTTGAAAACAAGACTTTCTCACGTCTTACTTTAAATAGGAGCTCACACTGTTCAGAAAGAGCACACAGGTTATAGTGGCTTGGTATGCATCTTCACTGCCAGTGACATTAAATGAGTCAGCTTAATACTTTAAATATAACTCTATTTATTTTATTATATTAATAAATACATTCTTTTGGTGTTGGTGTTTGAACTCAAGGCTAGCACTGCACCAGTGACCTATATCTTCCAGCTCACCAAATTACTTTGAAAGGCCATGCTTAGCTATGGGACAGTGAGCCTGGGGTCTGGCAATCTGACTTCCTTAATGTTCAATTAGCTTGAACATCAACACAAGACTGTGGTTGAATCTAGCAGGTGTCTTGCTATGTTAAAGAGTGTTTCTGGGAACAATTGCCTACCAAGCAGACAGAGCGGATAAGTATGGCAGACTCGGAATTTCAATCATTATCATTTTAAACTGACACGTGAAATATGAGAAAATAAGTCCTGTGAGTTGAACAGTACGGTGCCTTCCAAATCCTCATTCAAGGATTGCCGTGGTCATCACTGAAAGATTTGTTATGTAGTGGAGACTAGAGAGGACCTGTGGGGCCACACAGACTAAAATAACTCACAAGTTCTTTCCAAAGAAGAAATCGGAAGAAACAACACGATCATTGTTTGATTATATGAATGTTAAGAATGAAGTAGGCACCAATAAGAAATAGGATATTTAACATTTTTAGGGTTGTTTTGGATGTGGGGGTATGTGATGTGTGTATGAGCAAGGTTGATGATAGGTATCTTTCTCAATCAGTCTCCACCTCACCTTTTTAGACAGGATCTCTCATTAAACATGGAACCATGCCGATTCAGCTTGACTAGATGGCCGTTGAGACCCCAGGATCCTTCTGTGTCTGGCCCTAGTGGGCTGGGATCAAAGGTATACACTGCTATACTTGGCTTTTCACATGGCTGCCTGGGACAGAATTGAAGTCCTCACGCTTGTGCAGAGGAACATTATTTACTGAGCTGTCTTCTCAGTCCTCTGGGATGGATGTAGAATAAAAGCATAGGGAACATGTAGTGCCTGTTGCATAATTCCTAGTGAGCTTGTCAATGTTTGAAAAATAGTCAACTGACTGAATTATTGCATCTTGTTATTGCCTTTATGCATCTGTGACAACGGCAAAGTTGTTGAACTATCAGTTATATGAAACAGATGTGATTTTGTATCTTTCTCACATTTAAATAATAAGAAAACTCAGAATGTGTTGGCACTAACTGGTCACCTAGTCAGATCCTCCATGCTTTTATTCAGACTCAAACAAATAAATACTACCGGTTGCTAAATAGACATAGTCACTCACAGAATGTTGTCTCTTGTGAGTGGCTCAAACATTACTGACATTGTTCAATAATGTCTCTTGTCCTAACACATATGACAAATGCAAAGTGTTCTGTTTCTGCTCAGTTTATTTTAATTGTAGGTGGAGGGAAACGCGTGTTTAACTGACACAAAGCCACATTGAACTTCTCCAGTCCATGTCTTGCTTTGATTATTAGCATCATGCATTCCTATCATGGTAAAGGGTTCTGCGATTATTCTGCTAGGCATCGTTAGCTTATCTTGCCAGCAGGATAATTTTGTGGTTTTTCTCTTCCATCATTGAAGTGCATCGACAGGAAATCAAAGTTTCTTTATAGTTACATGGAGCTCTAAATATCTTAGAAAATTTAGACACCCAAACAATTAGCAACGGTTTTCCCACTCCTGAGTATTTGGCATGTGTTTGGTGTGAAGCCAGTCCTCTACTGCAAAACTCGTCCTTTGAACAGATGTGTACTGCGCAGATTCCTACTCAAAATCTACTTAGACTAACCTCTTCAGGCTCAATCAGTTTAAATTCCATGCCTCGTCCAGTCCAGGCAATGAAATGAGAATTTGAAGGGTCATCCAGAAGAGCTACCAAAAACTGCCAGAGCTGGAGGGATCCTCGCCTCTGGTACGTGGGTCCTTCCCGGTACATTCCAGGCTCTTGCTTAATGTCCCCTACATTAAAAAAAAAATGATGATCAACACGATTATGCCATCTGTATAAAATTGACACCAAATCAATCATGAAAATGGCTAAACACAATCACTTCATGGTGGTTGTAAACAACACCGTTAAATACAGATTTAAAATAATCAAATGATTAAAAGCAAACCAACAATACATACAAACTTGTGGACAACATAACAATATGTATTCTCATTAATGCAAATGTACACCAGTACGGAATAAGCTTATAATCATCATTTGCTTCTAACAACCTGGTTGTCTATCCTTCCCTCGTGCCTTTACAAGCCATCATACCCAATCATACTTGTTTGCTTCATTAGTGCCTTTTCTCCGGCTCTGACTAACACTAAGAGGGAAGTAATCAGCTTCAAGCTCTGGGCATTTTATTTGTATCAGTTAATTTCTACAAGCTGTAATTTGCAAATACTTTATTGACCTGCATATGACTGACTACTGAAAATCTCAGTAAACATATTTCAAGGTAAATTTAGTAATATCATAAAGTCTATGTGGCCTGTGCTTTATATGAATTAGAAAGCTCTCTCTGGTGGCAGGCAGCGGCAGCAGTGGCAGCGTTCCATCTACTGCACCTTCCTCCAGAAACCACTGCTTTGGCACTTGGCAATAAATAAAACAACATTCCCGATGAACAAAACTTACGTGCATTTTGTTCATTTCATTTTGTTTGTTGGTCTTAAAAAAAAAGGCCAATTTTAGATGGTATATAACAACATATTCCATAAAATAGATTTTTTTAGGCAAACAAACAAACAAAAAATGTGCCACGTTGACCTACTATAGCATAGAAAAGCGTCTAGCATGAGTACTGGCATTAATACTGCCTTTGCTTTACAACTGTATTAGCTCAAAGCAAAAGGAAACAAAACGGAGCCCTTGGTGTCCTGAGCACTGCTCATTTCCTTCCAACTCCAGCCATGCTTCTCAGAACAGTATGGGCCTGCCTGCACTGGGGACTGCCAAGCTAATGCCTACAGATCGCTCTGGTTCAGTGTGTGAATTTTTCTTCCTGGTTGAAGAAACAATTCAGGAAGGATATATTCAACTGCCTCTATTCATATTAAGTGTGGACTACAAAATAAGCATAAATCACAAGCTCTCTAAAAATTTCTTGTAGTTGTTAAGTAGAAATACACCTTGTCACATGACCAGGAAAAAAAAAAACAACAATACTTTAAAAGACACACACACACACACACACACACACACACACGCACACACACACACATTCATTCACTAGCCACTGACAAATGGTGAATTGCTTTTGTTCTTAACACGGTGTCTTCATGTTCATTTAAAGTCAGTTTTAATTATCTTAGACTTTTCCTTCTAGTACTTAATTTTTTCCATGGAGGCAAATATATATTAAACATATATATGTATAATATAAAGTTAAATAACAGTGAAAGACAGGGAAGAAGGACAGCCAGCTTCGTAAGCACTAGCATTCTATTTTGCCATAGTTGTAAGATAACCTCCCTCCTTGAATGCCCTTACTAAATTTAAGATTATTTAAGATGCGAAATTCACAATAAATGAAAGGAAGAAAGGACAGTCCAGAAAGCAAGTTTTAAGCTCCATGTCCACAGAAAAAGCCACATTTTAAGAATTGTAATGGTAGGCTGTTAGTGGCAGTTAACACAACTCATGCTTCTGAAACAGAAGTGTAAATATTGTAGAAGAAAACCAAAAAAAGCGATCCCCTTTGGGGTTTGAACTCCATGACCTTTAATAAATTGAGCCATCTTAAGGAAGGCTAAGGAAATAGATTTTCCTAAAACTCACCATCCTACCCAAAACCTCCAAGAGCAGCAAGAAGCTTAGGAGCTAAGCCCTCAAGAACTAATTATAAGATTGAACAGAAATCTGAGCATGCACTTTGCTGTTTAAATAATGACAATTAAAACCTCTGAGAGCGCCCAAGTCATTACAGCCTAGATCCCCAAAGTTTTTGCAATCAGCTAATCAGAGGGCCCCTGCTCATTTCCTGTTTGACAATCAAAGCAGGAACTATGGAGACCACTCCGAAGAACCACTAAATGAATTAACTGTTCACTTTTTTCCCAAAGCTTCCTTGTAAATGTCAGCTTTTGCCACTATGCTTGTCAAGAAAAGAAGATTCTATCTAGTTTGACGCTCTTTTCTAATATCAGAGACCTATTCATTGCACTAGCAAGAGATATTTAAAAGGTAATGCGTTCCTAAGTTCCTTTTAAGCAATTACAACATAATGCTACATTAGTAATGTACATCTTCCTTGGTGGGGGTGTGGGGGCAAGCAATCAGTAGACCCAATGGGCAGTTATGTTGTTCCTGTGCTCCATAATGCATCTTTTCATGAACAATAAAAAGAGAGGGCCTGCATTAGTCATCGGTGCATCCACAGTAGCATGCTTTCTGTTCTGCTTTGTTAATTACAGGATCAGCTTTCAGTAAATCTCCAATAACAAGCTGCATGTGCTCCGCAGGGCAGTGGAAAGATGCCCTGTTCAGCAGCACAGAGCACAGGAACAATGCTGGTCTTCTCTCCCATCTCCAAAAAAAAGGAACCTAAGAGGTCAGTAAGGGGAGGAGGAAGGACGAGAATAGCCAGTAACTGCACGAGCTGTGAGTGTGTGACAAATCGTGTGTATAAGAACCCCCTAAGTACAAATGTTAGCTGATTTCAGAAAAGGAAAGAGTGGTCTTCGCTCATAAAGTCAAACTGTAAAGCGAGAGAAACTCACCATCGAACTTCTCCGGGACCACACAGGTGTCATCATAGAACTGCCTGGGACCCTTCTCAAACATGCAGCCTGTGGGAGGAAAACAGAATATGCTTATTAATGGGAGAATATGAAATTATACTCAAATGTTCTTCAGCCACCACTGACTGACTGACTGACACACACACACACACACACACACACACACACACACACAAAATGTCTTGAAACGGACTCTGTCATCTTCCAGCCATTTGATATTTGAGACATTAGTTTGGTGTTTTGCCTCCATCTTCCCATCTATCAAGTGGGGATAAGAGTAGTAGAGCTAGTGTGAGGACTGAATAATTTTCATGTGCTCCAATTTAGAGGGGCACCATAGCATAGTGATACATAAACATCAGAGATTTATAACTGCTGTCCCTAAGCAGAGCCCTTACAAAGATCCTGGCAAACCTATGCTTAATGATGCATCGTTTTATTTCCTGGCTGCTTCTTTGTTTCACTATTCAAGAGAGGGACAGCAAAGCCAATTTCTGGTCTTGTCCTGGCACTCTGAAACACATTTAGTTTACTGTTTACTTCATTATAGAAATATCTTCGAAAGCTAACATTATCATTTTAAAATATTTTTTATTATCCTGTCCACACACATATACAAGCATGCACATGTGTGTGCATATAGTATGTATATATGTGGGGGGTGTTCACACACATGCACACACATGTGTACATGTGTACATGTGTTCATGGAAGTCACAGCATGGCCCTGAAGGAGGAAGGGCAGCTTTCTCCTTCCACCATGTGAATTTGTGGAGTGAATTAAATTTGCAAGGCTTGGTGTCAAGCAAATCCATCCATGAGGTCATCTCCTCAACTCCATCTCATCATTAATAGGCAAGAGAGTAGGAAAGAGAACATTATTGTTGTTTTGTTTTGTGCTGTAACATAATTCACCTCATAGAAAAAGTAAAAATAAATTGATATCTTCTAATAATTCTTTTTTTCTCTCATATATATTTGATGCACCTAATTGTCACCTTTGCTTATAGGAAGAAATTTCATACAATTCAACCATAGCAAGGTTCTCTACGATAGGTTTATAATCTTAATAATGTCGGCAAGAATAATCACACTGCATTGGTGCAAAGCTTTTCCTCTCAAGTATTTTATATGTACTGTCTTTTGCTATCAGTTAAATGTCTATTAATATCATTCATATAAAATCATAAACCCTAATCCTAACTGAAAAGGTATTATTTATGGCAATTTTACTGAAGAAACATGCACATGGTTCCAGGAATCCTTCAGTAGAGATAATTTCCAGATAATCATTTCTTGTCTCTTACGTTGCAGATGTCAAAGTCTATTAGAGCAGAGTATTCTTCTGTGGTTACATGGAGTAAATATTCTGTCTCTACACGGCTTATGTGAGCCCATTCTTAATAACTGCTTTTCCAAAAGGTACAAAATTCAGGAGAGTGAAAGGCAAAGTCACACTACCATGTTTTACTTCAAACTATGACTTAGCCTTATAAGACCATGGCTCAATATTTTCCAAGCTGCATGTCAGTAGAGTGAAGTAAGGTGGGTAATCCGGAAGGAGCTGTTTCTAGTTGAAAGACAGCAAGTTGCTGACAGAACCCAGCTATGGGTGTGGACAAGACTCATGCTCACAACAAAGCACAAGCTACTAAGATGGGAAACACTATCTTTTCCTCTTCAAACGATGGAGCAGGGTGTGTGCTTATGTTGCCTTGCTGGGGACTAGGCCCATGGCCTTGGTCCATTGGCCAAGCACTCTGCTGTTGCTCATATTCTATCTCCCCAAACAATATTATTTTATATATAACATTTTAGGAATACAACTGCATTTTTTCAAAGCACACGATGAGTAAGTAGACCCATATTTGGAATGTCTGATTACTTTTAATGTTGTTTAAAAGCAATCTTAAAAAATTAACTTAACTTCTGTTCTGCTTGGATGAGCCAGGAAGCCTTCTTGCCTCATATAAATGGAGTGGCAGCTAGGCACTTCTGAAAGAAGAAACAAAATGTGTCATAAAAAGGCAGGTTAGAAGGAAAGAGCGGCTAAAAGTACACAGAACAGAGCAGAAACATCAAGAGCACCAATGATCAAGTCTGTCAGAACGTGGAGAACATTTTCAGTAGGGCCTCCAAGAATCTAAAGCTAAATGGATCATAGAAGAGGCTAACTTTCTTCAATAAGCAGGTCAACATAGTTTTACCAACTCAACTTTGCTGAAGTTCAGCAATACCATATGGATAGCACACTAGTATGTTTAAGGGCAAGTGGAATGAATTTATATATCTCACAGTATTCTCTCTGTGCAGTGTTAAGCGGTTCAGTCATGGGTGACTTCACGAATACTAGACAGAAATGACTAAGAAAAGACAGAATAATTAAATCTCATAAATGATCTTGATAATTTTGAACTGTTTTCCTCAAATAATAGCTTGTCTGGCCTTTCATTTTTATTAAGAAAATAGATCATGTTCAAAGTCTATGAAAGGACGGTACATAATAAGCAGTTTCACAATGCCTGTCCCAGGAAAGACTCTCCTACAAGGCCAGGAATTCTGGAAGAGAAAGCAAAGGGCTAACTGTGGACCTGGCTCAGATGCTGACTTGGAACTGAACCTGTTCAGTGCTTTTGACATAGAAAAATGAAATAAACAAGGAGCAGGAGACAACGGATCAAACATCAAGTCCTTACAAGCTACATAAATTTGCACAAACCTTTCTTTACTTGTATTGCTATACAATAAAGGGTTGAGAGATGGTCCCTGAAATCTACTACAGCTTTCCAGTTCCCTAGTGAAGTGGATGGATTCATTCTGAAACCAGAGACAGATGTATGGCAGCCTCCAATAGAAAGGCCCTCCCATATTTTAGGAGTCTCTTCTTCTGAGCTCCAGTCCCTATTTTGTGTACTTCATTTTAGAACACTTGCCTTAAAACTAATTCTTCAAAACAGAAAGTTTCAGCTCCCCTATCCTTGAATGTATTAATGTTTAAGATCAAGCCAATTAGATCATCTGTATGTATTAATAGTTTTTTTTAAGCAACATTAAAAAAAAACCCCTAAAGGTGTGCCACAAATGTACTATTTAATAAAAAATACTCCCACTTTCCCACTGCCTTTAATTAAAATACACCATTCTTTTTTTTTTTAAGATTTATTTTATTTATTATATGTAAGTACACTGTAGCTGTCTTCAGACACTCCAGAAGAGGACGCCAGATCTTGTTACGGATGGTTGTGAGCCACCATGTGGATGCTGGGATTTGAACTTATCACCTTCGGAAGAGCAGTGGGTGCTCTTACCCGCTGAGCCATCTCACCAGCCCCAAAATACACCATTCTTAAGGATTAAATGTAAAAAGCCTTGTCCCTTCAGACCTATTTATCTACACACTCCTTGTAACAATGGGTAATCAGTATCTATTATTTGGATTGGTTTTTCCCTTGGTCTAGAATTTTTCATTTTCAAAGTCAGTATTCTTTCTGATGACAAATGGTACTTTTTTTTTTTCAAATGTCAACAAAAATATGAGCAATTTTTACCATAAAGTATTTTAACCCATATGGTTTTAATCTAAAAGATCTTTCCAGTAAACCGCACTTCTAACATTTTAAAAAGTATGGATTTGGTAATAACCACCTATAATCCCAGTATTCAAGAGGCTAAGGAAGAGATTGTGAAGTTGAGGCCAGTCTGAATTATAGACACTGCATTTCAGGAACAAAAACAAGAAAACCAATTAGAGCTGAGGAGGTAAGAGGCTGGGCAGGTAGCTTCAGAGTAGTAAGTACCCTTTGCAGAGCATGCACAAGTCCCTAGGTACAATCTCCAGCATCAAAAAAGAAAAAAAAATAAATTAAATACATAAAATGAAAGCACATAATAAATCGTAGGTTACATGATAAAGATAGTGTGAAACTTACACACACACACACACATTTTTCTATAACGTGGTACATATAATTTATTACATAGTACATAATTCTGAATCTATGAAGGTAAAGTGCCTCTCTTCCTGATAGTATTGATAATTTCCCGAATAGTTAGCAAGCCACTTTAGCCCAACTTCACACTAATGACCAAGCTTCACATTAATTTTTAATGTTATTCTGATCTATCGCCAGGCAAAAGGTCCCTCAAAACAGCTGGGCCTGGGAAGGGGCAGTGTTGATGATTGCAGGCAGTGCAACAGCTGCCCAGAGGCAAGCTTTTCACCACACTGATACCACCACGCCACGAAAATACTCTGCTGGCTACACACCTGTGGTACGGCTGTAAAAACAGCTGGCAACTCTGGAGGAAGCTAGAGGAAAAGACAGAGGCTGAAGTCTATTCCATATTGGTGTGGCTAAAGATACACTTTCCATTCCGGCGCACGAGGAAAAAAAATGGGGTTTGGAGAACACTCAAACATTTCCAAGGAACCCAGAATTCACGGCGGAAGGATACCCAAAGAATGTTCTAACATAGTGTAAAATTAGCGTAATCTGGGAAAGCCAAACATGAACGTCAAAGATACTCTCTGCACAGCTAGTCTGATCCTGCGTCTAGAAAGCAGATGCTGTCTCTGTTGCTTCTCTTCCACTATAATGCTCTTTCAGAATTGTAGCTCTTCATCTACATATTTTAAATAAGTATTTCTAATATCCAAATTTATTTAAAAATCAGTAACACATAATAGGGCTGAGGCCAGAATCTTCATTACAGTTCTCCAAAGAACAACGTGTGATTTACATTTTTACGAGGACATGAGTGGCAATTTATGAAGAAAAGTGTGCTTTTCCAATTCTTACCATTTACTACATGAGAGCAAATAAAATTAACAACTAATTTTTTTAAAGGCAAGACCTTGGCTAGCATTATAAAATCTACTCTGCCATTTATATAGTCCAGAGAAGGCAGATTTTTTTTTTCCTTTTTAAATAAAGGACAGGGCTAGGAGGTTTATTCACATAGAATAAAAAGTCAAGTTATTCTAAAGTGATAACAGTTAATTTATGACTATCAGAGTGGGTCAGACTCTAATCAAATTGTAGAAACATTTCCAAAGTGATTATTCAATCAAATGACTAACATGGTTAATTAGGGGCCGTAAACATTGCTCTGAAGTTCATCAAAGTAATGACTCGCCCAGAAAAATTACTGCTAATTAAATTGCCTGCTGCTTTCATTTCTACCTTATCTAATAAAAAAAAAAAGTACAACTGGTGCGATTTGGCATTACATTTGAACTTTTGCTAAACGCTCCAGTAAGAACCAAACTGGCTAAGTGGTGACTTCAAAGGTAGATGCTGGGTGACAGGGACAGAGGTGTCAATGCGCAGAGCCTTCCACATTCCTTGTGTAAGAAAGTACAATGCAAGAGTAACCGTCAGCTGTGGCATGGCCTCTGGAAACATGCTAGGATGGCGGGACATTTATACTATCTTATCTGGTATCCTCTGGTTATAATTATAGGATGACGAGCACAGCCTAGTGATTGCCAAGAGCCACATTGTTATCTACTAGGTGCGCATTGAGGTCAGAGGTCTCTCATTTCATGGAGGTGTAAGTTTGCGTAGGTTGGCTAACAGCTCTTTCCTCAACCTTCTCCTCTGTAAAATGGGAGTGCTACTGATACTTTTAAATGGGGTTTTTAGAGGAGCATATGGAGTAAGTTGTATGTAATATTGCTCAGATCAGTAATGCATTTTCCAGCAGAGCTTTATATTGTTAGACAAAGGGAGAAAGTAGCTCTTTTTAGTTTCGTGCACATGTATCTTGATATGAAGTGATACTTCATCTCAGCATACACAGACAGTAAGAATTTAGGATATAAATACATATTTTAATATCTTAATTTCCTGTTCTTAAGTGTCATGATTCACTAGTTGATTTGTTGGTTACTAGTGAAGTTACTCTGGAATAGTCTCTGTAAATCTATCTCTTAATCTATGGTATCTGAAATATATCGATTGAACAGTCATAACAAATTTGTGATTAAGCCACTTTCCATCAGACATTTTAAATACTCAAGGGTCTCTCTTTGAAATTCATTTTCCCCCCAATATTAACCCTTGTCATTTGTTCTTAAATAACACTGGCCTATAAAGTTTAAAAGTCAGTCTATAAATTGGATTATATAAATTGAATTTAGGACAAAGGACTTTTAGTGCTGTAAGAAACTTGTGGATCAAAGCATTCTAAAACACGATATTAGTGTTGACCAAATCAGCTCACAGAAATCACAGCGTCTGTAATTTGTTACAGATGAGCTCTTGTGGTGATGAAAGCTGATCTAATATGCTGTAAAAATTCAAAGCAGTGCAATGTTGCTGGCAACTCCAGGCTTGGAGGACGTATGGGTGGAGTCAGGAACAAAGAATGCTAACTCTCCAAACGGCCCTGTTGGGTTAGGCCTCATGAAGTATCACTACTAAAGGTAGTAATACCATCTCAAGATACATGTGCAAGAAACTTTGAAAAGAGCTGCTTCTCCCTCTTTGTCTAACAATGAAAAGCTGTACTGGAAAATACAGTTTGGATCTGGGCAGGTTTAGCAAAGGTTTGACCACGAAGTACAGTTCTGAATTTGCACATGTAATATGCCAGGCACTCCTTTGATTTGCATATTTGATGCTCAGTTGTACAAAAGGAAAATTCCCCTTCGGCTATCATTTGTCTAAGCCTCCAAAAGGTACACCAAGCTCATACTGGAAAGACTTGTCACAATCATCTAGGGCATTTTTAGTGGTGGCTAAAAGCGCTTTGTTGTCAAATAGTGTGTAAAAGCGGGATCAGCTCAGATAGCAGAATGAACAAGGAGGTAGGAAAGCAGTTTCCTTCATTTGATGCTCCTGCTTAGACTCCTGCAGTAATAATCAATGCACAACTTAATTAAGCTTTCCAATATCTTAAGGTAAAAGACAAATCCCAGTAAAGGAGGAGTAGCTCAAGACTGTGCCTTTGCTTTCATTTAAATTAGGATGCAAAAATTGCCTGGCTTTTTACATTTTACTCCTTACATTTTACATTTTAACTCCTTATAGGGGTGAGATGACTGAGTGAAACCCACATGGAACTATTTGTTCATTCACTTTTAAAATAGGGTCACATCCTGTCCTGTTAACTGACCCTGTCTAGTCCTGGGGGTCACACGCATAATGGGAGACATTTTTAAATGATAAATATACAGAGTCAAAACGATGTATCCTACACATTTGAAAGTATTATATACTTTGTAAGATGTGCTTGTGTGTGAGTGTATGTGTGTGTGTGTCCTCATCAATGCAAACCTGGAAGATTTAACTGTTTTTTTTTTGTTAGTATTATTAATCAACAAATTTCTGAAAATATCTGTATTAAGTCCTGAGGTAGCTGAGGATCTCTATGATAGATATATAGTAGAGTGCTTGTCTGGCATGCAGGAAGTATTTGGTTCAAGTCCAAGCACTGAAGAGAAAAATATCGTGACATGAGCTATATTAACAACTTATGACATCAATTAAAACTTTATTCTTCCAATGTTTCCACATCCTTCAGTTCTTTAACTATTACTTTCCTGGTTTGGGTTTGTTTCTTCCTTTATATTAATATTACATATTATGTTGAAAAAAACCAAAGGGTGTCCGGGGCATAAATAACACAAGCTTCATAATGATAGGTGTAAATGCAAATACAGAAACACCTATGTTACCCTTTAACTCTGCTTTTGTATTCAGTGCATGAATGAACTTGATATAGTTAGTCAAGAAAACTATGTGTTATAGTTTCATAAAAGTCATAGTCATGAAAAAGATGTTTTTGCACCAATAATGCATTCTATATTGAAGAAATCTGCAAGTTATTAAGTCTAAAATAAGTTCCAGCAGTAGTATGTCTAGACTCGCATGAGAAAGAAGACAAACAAGGAACTGAAGAGTGAAGTATTATGGACCTCCTGGTTCTCAGTTACAAAGGTCAAAGCAGAACAGTCTAAAGAGGTGCAGAGGGCTGGAGAGGTGTCTCAGAGACAGTGGTTTCGCAAATTATTTTGTTCCTGCAGGTTCTTCTATTCTCAGCATGCACTTGGTGGCTCACAACTACCCGTAATTCCAATTTTAGGGTATCCAACACCCTTCTCTGACCTCCCTAATGATAAGGCACACACATGACACACAGGCATTTATGAAAGTAAAACACTCATAAACATACAATAAAATAAATACATCTTACAAAAGAAAGTACTGGAAGAAAAGAAAGATATGGCTTAAGTTTTAAGAAGGAAGTGATAAATTCAGTATTGCTTCATCCACGCTTAGGATAATTTTATTTCAGCAAACTATAAAGGCAAATAAACTAAGTCTCACTGGCAGACTCTTCTCTAAAAAGTGACAGGGGACTATGAACATTCCTGACCATCATACTGTTGGCAAAACCAAGGACAGAGGAAGGAGTATTGCAATGAAGAGAATTCAATGTTTCTGAGATACAATGGCAGCGTAGTGACACACAGTGGCATATGACTTTCCCTCTGAAACTACAAATATTTCTCATAAGCTTCTGAGCTATTTTTGGACAGTATCACATACAAAACGTAAGCAGGTCTAAATAGCTTACGAACATTCTAAACCCAGGATTTTGTAAGTTTTACAGGGTTGTGATTTTATTAAGCTAGTCAAAAAGGTTAATAAAGGTTAAAGTGGCAGGAGACAGGAGCAGTGTTGTGATTTTTGGGTACTTACTCAATAATGCTGTAGTGTGGCAGTTAACACATAGTCTGGCAGTTAAAAGTAAACATGAGAACCAAGGTCATTGACTGACTCAAGGATTCACAACAATAGTCTGCAGCGAAGAATTTGATACTGAGTACCCAGTCAGTCCTGATTTGTTTCCCATTGGAAGCTGGATGATTTGAAAGGAGAGTATGGGAAGTAGAGTCTTTCCTATTGGTTTCATCTTTCCTGGGGTTCCTACCATATTGGGATAATTTGTTCTGCTTGCTTCTAATAAAAATGGAACAAGTAACAGATTTTAGCTTGAGCTATGTCAGACATAGCATACTGGATTCATATATGATGACTTTAGTATACTATCTCTTATACTTCATGTTATCTGCTAGCCTGAGGTATGAGTTTATGACACTTTGTGGGAGGACTTTGAAGAAATCTACAGAAATCATGATAAAAAATCATGCCACTGGATATCCTGTATTAGTGTCAGGTCTGTTAATCTATGGTGGACACTGTGTTAGGCACTGCTTAAACATGACAATATTTCATCTCTACAAAAATTTCATCTCTACACTAGGGCCTCTTTGCAATTAAGTAAATTGGGAGGCAAAAGAAATTGCAAAGCTTGCTCCATATGATACAAATGGTCAACAGATATAATGCCCAGGAGTTGGTATTTTCAAATGTCACACCAACTGAGTGATTTTTACAATTAATGCTGAACATAAATAAAAAGCAGATCACATAAATACAGCAATAAGTTCTTAGGGCTCACACACAAAGAAGAGTCAAAATCAAAGTTAGAGACCTATTAAATAATCACAACCCTATCATGCTCATTTGGCAGCTTTATTTTGCTTTTTGAGTATTTTCCCATTCATTTGGATTGTCTGTCCTTATGAAAGGTAGCAAGGACTATTAACAGCAATTAAATAGAAACATATACACACAACAAAAACAGTAAGTGTCTCTTTAACCCAACACGATTTTTAAAAAAAACTTATTCCAAGTTATGAAACCCATTACCTGGCTAAATCATTTGAGTATGGAAATAATTAAGCTCCAAAACATTTTATAAGAATATTTAAAATCCAAAAGCCTACACTCCAATGAGTACACACAGACACAGGCACTCACAAGCGTGGGCATTTTATACACACACACACACACACACACACACACACACACACACACACACTGTTTTGAAAAGAAGGTAATCTTTTGCCTCTTTTGTTCACATTCACTAAACACATACATTTAAACCTAGAGAGATAGCCAATGGTCTTTAAACTGTTTCATTTCATTTCAAATCTCAGATCCACTGGTAAAAAGAGTTGATGTTCATTTCAGCCACTGGTGGTAAGCAAAGACTAAGTGTCCCGGTTGTTCTATTCGAAAAGAAAGCATAAATTACACACTACAAAAGTGTACTCCACCCCTGTCAAGTTCCCCTTTCCAAACTAGTCCAGCTAAGGAGCACGTTATCCCTCCCTTCCCCCTTTCCTGCCTGAAAAATCCAAGTTAGACAAACACAGTCGGGCTGAGATGACATATTTGAATGGAATTCAGACCCACCAGTTCCTGTTTATGTTTCTGATTTGAGAATGTTGTCTTCCCATTCACCATACATTAGGAACTCTGGAAGGCCATAAATGGTGTCAGGTTACACACAAGCAGGACCAATGAACATTAATCATTACTTCCAGTCAACTGGCAAAAGCAGCAGCTGATGGAACACTACACCCTCCAGCTCTTTATAAATGACATTCCAGAGAGCCAGGCTTTGAGCATGTGTGTGTGTGTTTCCTTTCAGTCTCCATTTTATGAATGAAACTCCAGGCTCTATGGAGTCCATTCATGTAAAAGAAATGCTTACAAGGCTCTGCCCCTAGGGATCAATCAGTCATGGGTAAAACTGATATGATTGGTTTAAGACAGCTTTCAGCCTTCCATTACTGACTTAAAATGCAGTCCCTGTCCATTTGACCTGTGTTAATGCATGAAGAGTAAATCCAGACTGTAGTCTCAATTCTCAAATCAAATCACTCGCCAAGGCCACTTACAGTAACTGTAGATTTAGAGTATATTGAAGCATTTCTTAGAAAAACTGAGAGCATAGACCAGTATCGTGGTTTGGGAGAGTTGCTACTTTAACCAGAATCAAATGAGAAAAAGCCACACAACCCACGTTGGGCTATTAAAAGCTAAGTCAAACTGCGAGGCTAATCCGTGACAACTATTATAATAATGAAATCAATTAGGTAAATACCACTGTCACTTTTCACAATGGAAATATCTGAAACATCAGCCTACTTATCTACAAACCCCTGGTTGAGTAAAAGAAAACTATCATTGGATGCTAGAGCAACAGATAGAAAGTTAACATCTTCCAAAAAAAAAAAAAATAAATTGTTCTTTCTTTAACATTCCCAAGTCCATTTCTTTCAGCAACAATATTAAAAGTTAGGAAAGAGTGAAGGTAAGCAGAAAGCAATGTGGCCTTGAGTAATGATGAAGAGAGCATGAGCCTTTGGGAATGTCACATCTCAGGTACAAAAAGCCAGAGTTCATAGAACCATAGTCAGAGTTGCACTGGAAATGACCAAAAATAGAAATGTTCAAAATGATCTAGTCTAAGCAATTACGAGGATGAATTGAAAAGGCCCAGTTCTAACCTAAGCAGTATGACATGTGTATTGCCAGCCATCTGGACAAGGGAAGAAAGCAAGTCTGTCTTCTGGTTACTTGAACCGCATAGGAACATATTTGCAATCAACAGGCCCCATGTACACACCCGAGTAACTCACTAGGGAAGCGTTGCTGTGCCTAGAGAGGGCAGAGGCAATCCAAAGCAGGACGGTCTGTGTTAAATCTTTTTTTACTATAGCATTAGGACAGTTCAGTATTTAACTAACAGCCTCTGATATCAGGTAAACCAAATGCTAGAAAACAAGACTGGTCTTATCTTAGAGGCTCAAGATTTAAATAATTGAAGAAGATACATAGGAAGAAGATAACCCTCTGTATGGGACACTATTAATGAATAAATATACACCATTTTCAGTCTTTTTTTTTTTTTTTTTTTTTAGTTTGGTTTTTGTTTGTTTGTTTTAAAGACATGGTCTCACTCTGTAACCCTGTTGGCCCGAGGCTCTCTTTGTAGACCCAACTGACCTCAAACTCTCTTCTGCTTGCCTTTGCCTCTGGGTACTGGGCCACCAAACCCAACATTATTTCATATTTTTAAGAATTTAATGTGCAGCATAACCTCCATGAATCAATACATTTAAACCATAATTAAAACATTTTATGGAATATAGACTAACAACTATTGGGAGGTTGATATTAAAATATATCCAAGTTGATTTGCGATTGGACTCCAGTACTTAAACTGAAATGTGCACCTTCCTAAATTTAACTTCATGAGGCACAAGAGCATTATGCACTCAGTAGGAGCTATAATTCAAATTTTGAATTGTGCTCATGTTCAGGGTTGGAGATAAATGGTTAGGTTCTGTGATGCTGGCCAGTGGCAGTGATGAACTACATTTCCTTGTCAGTCACATGAGCACAAAGATGTGCAAGCTATAATACTGTGTTACTATTAAGGTATACTGCTCTATAAGGTAAACACACTAAGCATGTTTTTTACTTATATTTTCTTTCTAAATGTGTTGAGAAGTATAATTTCATCATTTGTGAAGGAACCTCCCTAATTTTTTTTAAAGAGTTAAAAAGTTCTAGATATTGTGCCTCTTCCTATTTTAGGTGTTTCATTCTACCAACTAGGAAATGAATGGAGATAATTGTGCAGCAGATCAGAGAATGTGTACATTAGGAAGGATGCATTGACTCTCATGGCACAAAAACACACCCTGCCTCTTTGGTCACTGAACACTCTAAGTAGAATCCCAATTTTGATTTGATTTTTAAAATGATTAAAAATGGTTTCTTCAGTAAGAAATCATTGAATTGCCAATAGTATAAGTATATACTTCTCTTTCTGTAAGCAAAAGTGTGTATGTTATTTTGGGGGCACACATGCTGCCCTAATGGGCTCCAGTATTGAAGAATTGGTCTCCTGCTGTGAGTGCTATTTAGAAGGTGGTAGAAAGTAGGAATTGGAGGAAGTCTCAGTTACATCTCAGTCTCCCAGGAGGAATTCTGGAGATTATACCTGGTCTCCAGCCACCCCCTTCCCATCTCTTTGTAGAGATTGTAGGCCATGAGCAGTCCAGCTTCTCCTACACATTCCCACCCCACACCCCAGTGATGTCTTGTTTCACCCTACACCAAGAATCAACACTGCCAAGGACTATGGACAGACATCTCTGAAAGCTTGATCCAAAATAAATCCTTCTTCCTCTCCAGTTGTTTGTGTTAGGCTTGCTGTCACTGATGACAGAGTTCTGGGATATTGTTAAAGGGCAAAGTAACAATGAGGGTATTCATACTCTGAAGACACACTATGAGTAGTTCTAACCTTCTTAATTTTATTATTTTTTTTTTCTTTAGTGTTTTACAAGTTTAATCAATGGATTAAGTGGCTGACAAATTATCTCCAAACACAGAAAGGCCACCCCGAGTCTATTAAGACGCAAATAGCCACACTGTTCTTAGTGCCTTATCTTATGATTATTATTATTATTATTATTATTATTTATTATTATTATTTGACCATATGAGCTTCCATTTAAAATCACGCTCTAAATGCTGCAGGTGGAAGCCCAAGCTGTGCTCACAGAGTTAAGGCTCACATCACTGCTGTCTATCTAAATGCTTAGGATGACGAGTCACCAACACAAGAAAAGCCAGAGCAGTACTAAGGACATAAGCACCCTCTCCTAGCCCCATTTCTGAACGTGAAGAGGATTCAGAACTCTTGGTTGAAGTATCAGCCAAGGCCCATGAGAATACTAGACATAGACTTCAATTATTTTCCCATTTCTCTGCCTACACATCATATTTTTACTAGCTAATGACAGAAAACAAGTCTCCACAAATTTCTAAGTTGATACAACCATATTTGGGGGACATGAGAGAAGTTGCTGAGGTGAAGAATGGATGGGTTTGCAGTGAATCAAAAGAGGGACATGCTAGTCCTCCAAGGGCTTCCTGACATCTGTTTCAGATCCTGCAGGACCCCACAAGTTGGCTCATGTGGAAATGAACACAGCTGACAAAAGTCTCAAGTCTTCTGTTCCAGTTCAACTGTAGGTTCTATATACCAGGATATTAAATGGAAGACTGAAGTCTGGTAAGAGGTCTCAAACAAAATCAAGTTGCATACAAAGGACTTGTGGCTAGTGGGTTATTCATTTGTTTGTCTTTCTTCTAATTATTATTGAGCCTTTGACAGAAGCATTTTATAAAGAGGTGGTAAACTTTGATAAACTCATGGTTTTATTTTTTTCAAGATTTATTTGTTTTTATTTTATGTGTATGAGAATTTGCCTACATATATATGTTTACCATATGTGTATCTGATGTCAACAGAGGTCAGAAAACAACTTTGGATCCCCTGGAACTTGAGTTACAGGCAATTGCGAACTGCGGTATAGGGGCTAGGAACCAAATCCATATCCTTTGCCAGAGCAATGGGCACTCTCACCAGACTAGCCATCTTTCCAGCCCTGATATTCTCAATTCTTAAAGATGTTTGAGACGCAAGGCAAGGTGACACTTGTCTTTAATCACAGTATTCTGGAGACAGATATCTGTGAATTCATCAAATTCACGTAGTGAATCCCAAATGAGGTAGGACTGCATAGTGAGGCCCCATCTCAAAAGGGAGAAAGAAAATTGGCGATAAATTTGTTAGGTAAAAATAAAAAAGTAAGAGAAAAGATAAGATAGTAAAACTTAATCTTAAAACTTAATCTTTTACGGGATTTGAGGTCTTATAATTTGCTGCCTTCAAGCAGTGAGCATCTAAAACTTGAGTAGAATTTGACCCTTGGCCCATATGATTTCCTAAACTAGGGAAACATAGCCTCTAAATCTGAAAACACATGATGCTTTTCTAATCCCTGGATCTCAGAGAGCCTTCAGCCATATAGAAGTTCTTCATCCAGATTAAGGTAAATATTTACCTCGTTTAAAATGCAAAATTCTATAACACACTCCCCTTTATTCTGAACAAATACAATGAAAAACCATGAACTTAGCAATAAGCTTTTGGCAATAGATAGATAGATAGATAGATAGATAGATAGATAGATAGATAGATAGATAATATGATAGATAGATAGATAGATAGATAGATAGATAGATAGATAGATAGATGATGGATAGATAGATAGATAATATGATAGATAGATAGATAGATAGATAGATAGATAGATAGATAGATAGTACTGCAGAGGCTGAGAAGGACGACTTGTGACAAATTCAAGGCTAACTTGGTCAATACTGTGATACCCAGGCCAACGTGGTTTACATAGCAAGGTAGTCTCAAAGGCAAAAAGGTAAGATGAATAATAAACTCCCTATCTCACTGACATTCTAACATGACATAGATAGTTAGAAAAATGAACAAACATGTTTATGAAAGTGGAAGGCTGTATAGAGGAACTCTGTTATACATTCCACATGAAGCATTCCACACATCCTGACTCTGTATGGTTTCTTGTCCAGTGAGTGCTGTATAAACATTTCATTTTAGAAGGCAACTAATCAACAAATAAAAACCTGTGTGGTGCTTCACACAGCACTATCTGGCTAAGGAAGAGAAACAAATCAACAGAGTAGACACAGTGCCTTAACTTTCCAGCATAGTGCCATGATGTAACTATTGCACACTGTATGGCCTAATAAATTAGCTCCTTGAATATCTAGTTCTTTTCTCTTCTCTGTATGATCCAACTCCCCCCTCTTTCCTTCCTTGAATAAAGATTTCTACTCTAATAACATAATATTTTGAATTTTTTATCTTAAATATTCGGCAGTTAAAATTGCGTTCCTGTAATTATAATTATAACTAATAGACCTACCATTTCCCATGTCATAATTAATGTCAGGTTTTATTAGAGCACAATCATGCTGTCTTTTCTCTTTGAAGACATCTTTTATTGTCACAACATTTATAGTACATAGAATTAAGCAATAAAGTATCCCAGAATCCCTCTGAAGCAATAACTTTAGATAACAGATTCTAGATCAACTCACACAAAAAACACATTTTTTTTAAATATTGTTTAAAAATCGCACATAAAGTACATCTTAAAGTTTCAAAACCAATAAGAAAAAGAGAGACTGGTGATTCAATGATAAATACATTAGAGTTCCTAAAAGGTTATTTAATGTGCTCTCGGGAAAGATGAATGAGCTAATGATAAACAAAATACCCAGAGATCATCTTTGTTGGTCACAGTATGTGATACATACAAAGGACCAGCTGCATAGCAGCAAAATGTATTTTGACATCCACAGAGTAATGAATGATTCTATTCTAAATCATTTTGAAAAGCACACCCAAAAGTTCAATCTTTGCCATTTAACTATTCAAATACAGCTGAATCCTACAGCCAACTTTGAGATTAGAATTAAGAAGTATTGTATAACTTTGCCATTTTAAAATATAATTATGGAGGGCATAGCATAAAATCAATATCTCTCGAATGTTAAGTAGTATTTTACAAGGAAGTTGAAAACATGTGGTACACTTAGAAGAGAAAAGGCACACTTTTACGATAGGGTGCTGGATGATTATCTTAAAAAGGTGGCAAAAGGTGAGCTTTTGAGGCACACACACACAGTGGCTGACTCTAACTAACATCCACACTGTATTTGACCCATAAGAGATTCAAGGTTACCTCTTACAGATCCACCCCTTAAATGTTTGCCTGATTAGATTCCTTAAATCTCTTCCTGCTTGGTTCACAAAGTATAAATGCTTAATTCCATGCTATATATACATGTGTTTGCGATATAGACATGAGAAGATACACGTGGAATAAATTAGAGAATCACAAAAAATTCAATGTTACTCCTCTAGTATTACATGTCTAACAACAGCAAAATAGAAAAATTTCAACATATTATACAAATCCCACTGATTGACTATTTATACTAACTTAGATAACTTCCACCTGAGGCTTCTTTAAATCATTGATTAGCTAATTAAACTTTATTGTAGCAAACTAACAATAGCTAGAGATTAGCAGGACAGCAGTTAACAGAATTTGAAATTCACACTGAAATGTGTTTTTTACCTACAGTAGAACCAAGCATTGGATTTCAAGATACTTAATTATGGAAACCCAAGGGCACATATTAAAAGGCTCTAAAGCTGGGCATGGTGGGGCATGCCTTTAATCCCAGCACTCGGGAGGCAGAGGCAGGCAGATTTCTGAGTTCGGAGACAGCCTGGTCTACAAAGTGAGTTCCAGGACAGCCAGGGCTACACAGAGAAACCCTGTCTCAAAAACCAAAAAAAAAAAAAAAAAAAAAAGGCTCTAAACTCGCATCACTAGAAGAATTTTAAGAAAGTTCCCAAGGTGCACAACCTCAGTTATTTTTCTAAACTGCAAATGATCTAAAAGATAGATATTTGTTTGTTTGTTTGTTTGTTTGTTTTGATTCTTTGAGAACATATTTTACAAACAACACAGAAGTCCAACTCAAATATAGCTTTTTTTTTTCACAAACAAAATGTATTTATTTGGGTTCTCAATTCCATAAATATCATTCATAGTTGGTTGTACCCATGAAATTCAACCAGAACCTCATACAGGAAAAACATGAGGTAGAGGACAGCCATTCACATTGTGGCAGATAGGAAACAGAAGATAATATTGGGACCAGGCTCGACAGAACTCCTAAAATACTCCTGTGTCTCTACTGCTCTATTTCTACCAGTTAGGCTCCACCCCCCCCCAATTGCTCCATAGACTCCCCAACTACATCTTTAAAACCAGAAACCATCTTAAGATGGGAAGACCAAATAAGAGAGCAGACCATAGCAGAGTGATGGTGTATGCAACATCATGTATACACGTATACACATGCCTGAGAATGCAGCTTAGAACACCTTCAAATTTAGCTTTTAACAAAACCTCTTAAAATTAACCATAGAATTTGTTAGAACCATTTATTTCTGCAGAGACAGGCTTAACTGTTTTCCTAGCCCTTGGCCCAATGTTTCCCCAGACTTAGCCTAACATACAAACTTAAGGATCGTTGCTTCTGCCTTTTCCCTCTAGACCTGGCTGGAGGCACAAAAAGATGTTCTGCCTTCAAGAAGCCATGCCTGACCAGAATCTACCTCAAGCCCCAGGAACTTCAGTTGGTCAGAAAATTCAGGGCTGCTGAGAAATTACTGTGTTTTTGTGCTTTTTGAAGCATGCTTTAGAGTCAACAATGCCCTTAGTCCTTTCCCTTCCTATCCTGTGAGGATGGCGACTGAGGGAGAGCTTTTAAATCACAGGGACCCCTGTGCTGAACTCTAAGAGACCTTCACAATAAAGCAGATTGTTTTATTCAATAAAACCTGGAAGCAGCTTTCTTAAGGGTAAGCAGAACTCAGCAGTTATTACAATAGGTCTTTCATAAAGGATGTCCATTCACTTGCATCCAGATGGAAGGAAATTGGACTTCTCTCAAGTATCTCCACATCTAAAACCAGCTATGGACCCAGCGACCATGCTAGTAATCAAACTTTACAGGTGGGTGGTGCCCGCCTTACAAAAATTAACCTTTACTTCACACGTCTTTGAAAATACCTAGAAGTGTAAAAAGCTTATGTCTCAATTTCACAGAAAAATTCAATAGAGACAAGGTAGGTAAGGTTTTGAGTTTCAAAATTAAATGTTGGCAAAACTTGGTAGTAACATTTGGAATCAATTTTAAGCTTCTTTACCTTCAGGAAGACCTCTTTCCTCTGACAGATGATATGTAGTAGATTTTCCAGCTCTCTGAGACAAAACTTAAATTCAGTGAAGGAATCTTAACTCTGCATTTTTTTTCCTGTTCCTCTTCTAATATGTAAGAACTCTTACTTTAGGACCACTGGAATTTTTGACATCAATGATTATGTTAAGTTACCAAGTGTAAATACCCACCATAAAAGACCATTTCTTTGCAAGTATTATTTCTAAATAACATTACCATAGCAATATACAAAAAAAGAAAAAAAAAGGATCAAGAAAAAAATTACAAATTTCTGCTCTTTTTTGAGTAAACTATAAATTGTACTGTCTTTGAAGTAGTTTCATTTTCAGACACTATTTTTTTAACATCATCTCATGGCAAAGTCTGATAACCCATGCCCTCAACTGTAGAAAGTCCCAAATACAGGATCAACTCAGAATAGCTGCTTACAAATTAATGGTCAGACAGCAACTAGTCTAACAAACAACCCTAATCAAATCAACAAGGGAGGTGAAAAGATGATTTACATGTAATTCCATAAGAGGATGGGCATACCTGAATCATATGCAAAATCTCTGGGTTCCTGTTTGATCATCAAAGGAGGGGGGAAGCTTTGGCTGGCTGCACCGCCAACCATGGTGGTATGTTCATAGACTGGGTCGTGGTACTCCTGCTTAAAGCCTTGTGGTGGGAAGGGGATGTTTGGCTCAGACATCTGGCGTTGGTACATAGGACGCCCTTCCCTTGGCATTGTCGGCAAAGGAGGAAAAGAATTACAGGGTTCAGAAAGCTGGCGGCGAAATCTGGAGAAGAGAGCGTGTTTCAGATGAAATGGTAACACAAAGTTGTCTTTAAAGGACTTACATAATTCCTAGCTGCTAGTGAACACTTTAAACCAAACGTCTCAATGTGAACAGCTTTAGTGAGCCTTAGATTTCTCTTTCTTAGAACAGTAGTGCTATGATTTGTGTTAAATCACATGATGATGTGTGCTCCCCTTTTAACCCATCCTTTGCAAACAATTCAGCATATCATGCTGGAGAACAACCAACGGTTTGGAATCAATATGAACTCTTGACAGCTAAAATGACCAATTTTAAGCTAATTGGATCATTTACATAACTTCTAGAAGAAAGGGTTCTCAAATAATGAAATGTAAAAAAAAAAAAAAAAAAAAAAACAGGGAAAAGAGAATGTGATTTCCAATGGCATTCTCTCTCTTTAAATTCTGTCACCAAACTAATCAACAGCTAAACAAAAGAGCCACCCAACAAAACCTACTTATTGGCTGGCCTTTCTGACCCTCAGAAATTCAGGAAGCAGACAGAGGAGAACTGAATCTCTTCGCGAATCAGCAGGCCTTTACATTCTTCAGCAATGTCCAAATTAACAATGTGTTCTTGTAAGAAATAAATCTTGGCATTATGATGGCTCTTTTTTTTTTTTTTTTTTTTTTATTTAAAGTATCTCTCTGTCCTGTCAAACAACATTACAGGACATTCTGGATCATATGACCTCCAAACTGTGGACTTGATTAAAAAATAAGCACACATACACAGCTGGCCACCCAAGACATACAGGTTTGGGGTAGGCCAGGCTGTTGAGTGCGTGTGGAAGTTCTAAGGCCTAGGCAGAGAGCTGGAATTGAGTCCCATGCTCCTTCCTTCTTGGTAAAGACTGGCTGAACACATAATTGTTCTGTTCTGTACATCTCATCCATAATATCATTGACCCACCACAAAGATGTGGACTGATTAAAGATTTAAGAGTACTCTAAAAATGCCACAGGAGTGCTTAAAAGATAACCTCTAAAACATATCCATGAGCAAATGTTAGCCTATTAACCCTCCACACTAAAAGCATCCCGGAGACTTTAATTTTGAAAGTTAGCATTTAATTTCAGTAATGTTAAATGAAAATAAGGCAAAAGCCAAAGAATGGCAGAGCAATTGCTTCAGCATTCGGAAGCACACTCCCTGCCAGGGCTTAACTCTAGGTATCCCGGCTACCATGAGAAGCATGGAAATTCCACTTACACCTGCACAAAATAAACTTAGAAACCCAGATATTGTGAAACCCACAGCGGGGCTGGCTGCATGCATTTCCCTTCTCTTGCTTATTTCATTAGCCAAAAAAAGAAACAGAAATTATCATTAAGAACTGTCAAGGAGTGAATCAGAAAATGGTAACTTGGAGATAAAATAAGAAGCTGGCTCCTTTCTGAAGCCTTAAAAGGAAGCTAATATCGCTCGCACTGGAAGCATTGTAAGGAAGCAAAGCTATTTGCTTTTTAACGAGTCAATGTGATTTGTACTTGTTCTTGTGAGAGGCCATGTATGTATCAGGGACATGAATCCCTGGAGAATGTATGGCTTGGGTTTCATTCTGGTGAGCGACTGACCATTGGTAAAGAGAAAAATGAGGAAGTTTGCAGGGTGTAGGAGAGTTAGGGAGATGGACTGGTGGGAAAGGAGAGTCGGTATATGCACTGGGAACATGGCTGAAGAAAATAGACCGGTCTCTTGCACAGTGGGTTTACGAAGACGTGCCAAAGGGCTGGCCTGAGGTGTGCGCTGAGGCTGAGGAGAGGAAGCAGAACACAGGCCAGCTGGCTGTAAACTGTTCCCAGAGCGAGGTGGGGTGCTTGGGCTGGAGGGAGCTATCTGGGGAAGGGATCTGTTCCCAGAGCAAATTTGCCATTTATAACCAAGGGACTGCCATTTGTTGGCCAGAGCCCTCTAAGAAATCCTCATCAGAAACATAAGGCTTCGGAGATTTTCCTGGGATTGGCCAGCTGGTGCCATGCGCTAAACTCAGTTGGGGGGCAGTGGGAAAAGACCCCGAGCTTCCCTCTTGTAGTTCCGGGCCGGCTGTTGTTAGTCTCAACTGTTTGACTTCAAGTTGAGAGACAAAAATGGATCTGGCCAAAGCACCTCCAGTTAGGTCATCTAAAAACAAGCGCACCATCTACTCAGCAGTCACCTTGCCTTAGGGATAGCCAGCCTACACAGAGGGCAGACGACATAACCTATAATTCAGTGCTCATTAGAATTGCAGGGCACTTGGTCACAATAAATTCGGGTGCGTTTTCGGAAGAAGACAAAAGCAGTGGTTTATCGCCCCTGCTTGTTCTCTGGCCCTGCACAATGTGCTCCTGTTTAATGGCCTACCCTGCAACAGGCATTCTCTCATCTGTATTTAAAAAACTGCTTGCAGAGAGATGCACATAGCATTTCACTCTAAATACATCTCCAGTTTGTGGAGTGAGAAAGGAAAGACAATAGGAGGCGTTTAGGAACTACAGCTCAGGAGAACTGGGTGACGGGAGCCAAAGGGAGAGGACATGGTTTTGTTTCACATGGGGAAATTAGATTTCATGCTATTCCTTTATAGCAAGGAGTAACTCAATTTGAGAGTGAGGTATAAAGTGTTTCTTTATATATCCAGATTTGCCTGCGGTACACCTGCTTCCTCTGATGGCTGGGAGGAGTCCTTTCAAATCAGCTATTTTTACAGTGATGTATCTCAGCCAGTTCTGGTTGTCATTCATGGATATGAACTTTTGAAATTTGGGGGATCCAATTGTTAATGTGATTTTATATTGAGTGTGATTGTATAACTTTTCAATTAAAAGGCAGATTTTAAACAGAAAGACAATAGAAACTCTAAGCTCTGAATTTCCTAATGATGTCATTCCTACTTCTGCTCTTGGAAGCATCTAATGCAGGCTACAGATACATAGTGTGTGTGGTACACATTTCTTTCTAGTTAGTATTCAGGGCTATCACAAAGATAGTTACACAAGAGGCAGTATTTTGTCATCATCTCAGTCCACACTTGAGATAAAGTCTTTTTCTCCCATGGAGACTATTGTTAAAGAGTTTCCTGGACAGCACTGGTAATGGGGAACAAAACAGAAGGGATGGATTTAGCTGAATAGAGTAAGCCTGTGTTCTAGCTCATGGATTAAAGTACTTCCTCCAGAATGGCATTGAAACTTCTCTCAGAGTCAACAATCTGCAATTACATGGCTCTCACCAGCTCGAACTCCAGTTCTTGCCTTGTTCATTTCCAAGTAACACTCATTTGGCAACTGTATCTCTGAAGCACTTTTTTTAGAGTCCATAGTCATGGGTTTGTGGACTTTAAATAGTCATTTGCAAGGAAAGCAAATAGATTAATCAAGTAAGTTATACTCTGTAAGACTATGTATAACTAACCCATTCAATGTAAGGTAATGACCCTAATTTTGTAAGTCACCTAATAAAATGATTCGACTAACTTTGTAAAACTAGTGAACTCATACATATGCATGATCTGTTAGTTTAAGTGAAGCGATTTATGAGAAGCGAAGGAGAAATGTTCAGGTTAATTTCATTTTAGCAAACAATTTAAACCTTTACAAAAGAACTGCTTGCAAATTATCTTCTCCATAAATTATTTTTATTATTGATAGAGCAACCTTTTACTGAAAATATGTTGTCCAAATGTGCCGAATTAATACGCTTACCTTAAAATACTAGAGATCTTCAGAACGGCTGTGTGTAATGTCCTCCATGAAAGCTGAAACTGGTGGAGATTTTTACTTTTTTATCTGAAAGGGTGTCTGCAGCTTACCTGTGGTCCATGGGGTAGGTGCTGTCTGGTATGGACTGAGAAGGAGGGAGGTGAGCTGGGAAGGCCCGGTCAGGTTTCGGAGTATGAGCGGTGTTTGGAGATGCATGGTGTAGTGGGGACACTGGAGTGCTGGATGGTGTCGGGGGATTGGAGGGCCTCATTCCCACTTGCGGCTTCTGATCATAGGCACTGCCCAGAGAACAAAAGAGAGCATAGACTGCATTGGAGTAATTTTTAAAGATCCCTATCCTAGGGAAATAACAAAAACTCCCCTTAGACATAGTGATAAGGAAGCTAAACTCCTTCGGATTTTGATTTCTTAATTCGAGAATCTCTAAACTTCAAAGCCCCCATGCTCTTACAGAGAAAATATCATATGAAATGGGGTAATGACTATTTGTAACATACATTTTCAATAGACAGACAACTTAGTTAAGGAGGCCCCGTGTGCTGAGAGATCACTATTAACCTCTGTCTGTTGTGAACATCCACCTTTCAGAAAGAGCTCTTTCCTAAATCATTAAATACACAGTCATCATTCTCCCTCTCTGTTACATTTCAAAGCAAGATCTAATGTCAGCTTAGTAAAAGAGACCATATTTGATTTGCCTTTATGGGTGGTGGAATTCGAGGCAGTGCTCTTGCCTTTCTAGATGTCTCATATTAAATGATGTTTGGCCTTGAATTCCTTGATAATAAAGATTAATGAGAATTAAAGTGTCTCTGATATATTTAAGCTTTCTTTGATTGTGAGTTCAAAATAATATGAAGAATAAAATTCTACTATCATAGACTAACTTCCACTCTCAATTACAAATGCAAAATCAGTAAGCTGTTTTATATAATTTTGAATTGCTTTCCAATGTGTGGCTTTCTGAAATATCTAATGTCTTTAACAAGGAAAATATCTTACTAAAATCAGATTTTATTTTCTGAACAACAAAAAGGTATATTTCTTTGTAAAGTATCTAGATATACTCTTCAACTAAAAATATTAATAAGAGCTGCTTACGGTGGTGCAAGACTTTAATTGCAACAGAGGCAGGCAAATCTCTGTGAGTCAACCTTTGCTACAGACTGAGTTCCATGCCCCAGCCTGTACTGGCTAGTCAGATCCGATCTCTGGTCAGCCTGCCTTACAGAGTGAGTTCCAGGATGACCAGAGTTACATGAAGAAACCCTGTCTAAATAAACAAACAAACTACAAGAAAGAAAGAAAGAAAGAAAGAAAGAAAGAAAGAAAGAAAGAAGGAAGGAAGGAAGGAAGGAAGGAAGGAAGGAAGGAAGGAAACAGAAAAATGCCTAATCATCCTAAAATATTACTGTCTTCCCTTGTAAGGTATTATATTAAATTTTACTGTTTATAGAGAAATGGACACTCCTGGATGTATTAAATACACCATATATGCTGAGAGAGATGGTGTCTTAATTTTATTTTAAACAAAATCCTTTAAATTGTTGGCCAATTCCTCAACTGTTGGTCTATAGGTCTGAGATATACTGTATAAAACAGTATTTTTATGGTCACCATAATAACTGGTTCAATGACTGGAAGTTGTCCAATGTTAAAATAATTGTGTTGTTATACATACCTTAATGAGAAAATGCAAACAACAAAACGAAATAGCCAAATGCAGAGTAGTATCTAACATGAACTCAGTTTGCTGTCATAGTTTACTTTTATAATAGATCTGTTTTATAAAATATATTTAGTTTCGCAATTTCAGGCTTTAGTGAGCCTCTTAGAAAGTCACATATGAAACAATAAATTTCAAGAGCAAACAGGAACAAAGGATCTCAGCATTGCTCAGTTGCCATGAGATGGCACAATCTAATTTTCTGTTAGACTCTTCCATCTAACAGACGTGAACGATAGCATAAGCAGGTGGATTTGCAGTAGCACAAGATGCTTCTGGATCCTAATGCATTGAGCTTGAGTTGATATACCTTATGAAACAGGACAAAGATTTGGAATCATTTTTCTAAGTTCTCAAGCCACCTCTCTTTAAGAACTAAGTCTCTACTGTAATCAAGAATAATAGTCAACAGCTATAGCCAACTCTTTTTTTTTTTTTTTAATGCAATTAGAGGCCAAGATGAAAAGTAAAAAGCATGCAATTCACTACAAAGGGTTTTTAATGAACATATGTGTTATCAAATTTTCTAGCAAATGAACAATGCACTTTGAATGCACCACCCTTTATTATCATCTCAAGAACAACTGGCTTTTTAATAGATAATAGCCTTGGCTAGGCCTTATAAAATTATAGTTTTATTGCAATTGTCCATGAATGCATCTTATAGATCATCTGTAAAGCCTGTCAGATAACTAATGTACTGCCTTTGCTTGCCAAATGTTATGTTTTTTTTTTCTACAAACTATCTAAAGTACATAATGCATTCATTCTGATGGGAACCTTCAAAAGCTGCTTGTGCCAAACAAGACCCTCTTTTCAAACCCAAGATGCATCACCACAATGGAAAAGCAACTAATGATTGAGATGAGAATTATTACTTTAAAATGATTCTAAAGTGTGTGATTGTATGGCAAATGGCTCTTTAGAGTTCTGCTGAATACATTACCTAATTAGCTTATTATGTAATGAAGATGTAACCCATAAAATTGACTTGAGATTTTAATATCATTCTAAAATTTCTGTTTCCAAAAAGGATGCTGCTCTCTATGAGCACAAGGCTTCTTACCTGACATTGTACAGGCACTTTTCTCCATAGCTGAATTTAAAGGGTTGCTCTTGACTGCAAGCAGACCCGAGTTCTGAACATGGGCTGTGGGGTTCTTTCTTGATTTTCAGTGGTAGGCCATGAAAAGCCACTAAAAACAGAACAAATATATCTGTAAAGATTTAAGTCAATTAATAAATAAGATTATTAGTCTGTTTTACTTCGCTTATTTAGATTAACCTTAACATTTTACAGTAACTTATGCTTTTAAGAAAAATGGCATTTGATAGTCTATGAGGCTGAAAGGATTCTGGAAATTTCCTGTGCTCTGCAGCCAGCCCCCTTCTATGCGTTTAGTGTATAACAAAATGCAAGTCTGATTTTTTTTTTTTTCTTGCTTTGGTGAAATGATATTAACAATGCTAAAAGCTCATTTTCAGAAAAGAAGTTTCAAAAACCTGTTATAAATATTTCCATTGACTAAAACAGTGGCAAAATTTTACATCTGTTTGGCCAAGATTGGTGTAAGGACTTAAGCATTATTCAGTAGTATTGCTGCAGTAGCAGTGATCTTATGATGCATGACAAACAAAATCCAGGTGTAGGTCCAAAGGCAAGCCATAAAAGTATGGAACCTGTGGAAACCAACAACTTTAAGGTTGGTGGTTATTTTTAAACAGAAAGCAAAATGCCTGCCTATCTATTTACCTAAACTATAAAGGTAAAATATGATAATACATGGAAGATTTTTGCCACATGTAATCCTCAATAAAAATTATTCTGTATCAAATAGTGTTTTCTCTTTTTTAATATAACTTAATATGTAGCTATTTTTAAAGCATAGTTAGTTACTGTTTACGTACATTCATTGAGCTTAATTTAAAGTCAGTTATGTCATAAAATGTATACTGTAAGAAACACACACACACACACATATATATTCACATAAATTTGCTTATTTTAGGACTATAAAACCAATGAATAAATTTCACTGTATTTTTAAAAATCTGATGATTCCACAAGTGTTCACTATATTCTCTTTAGATTTCTTTCAAAATGAAATGTCTATGATTAAAATTTTTGATACATGGAAAAGAAAACCATAAAAACATTTACTGTGTTTACTAAGAAAACTCTCTCCTCCTGTATTGTATATATGTGTGATTCATATGTGTGCATACAGTTTCACTAACTCTTGGAATAACAAACATGTATGTTACAACATATTGGTATTTTTTGTAAAATTTTAAATTATTTTCATGCTCTTTAAATATAGACAGCAAATGAGTGTACTCAATTTCTAGAACTTTGAATTAAAACCTAAATTTTTCCTAACAAAAAGCTGTAGCAACATACAAAGAAACCCATTTGCCCTCCAAGAAGTCACATTAAAAAAACCCTGAAAATTCGATTTAATTTACATGAATAAAAGTTTAAGACTTAAGATGCTATATTTCTTTAGTTAGGACTTTTTGACCAAAGGTATAAAAAGATTAGTAAACAGCTTGAAGAATAAATTTAACCCAAGAGAAAAACTTACCAAATTAAGGTTTACTAAAATTTTAAAATTACCTCTTTAATGGCACCATTAGAAAGTGAAGGATAACGCCAAAAGATTTAGAAAATATCTAAATAGTAAGATGGGGCACGAGGCAGCAAAATGAGTGAAAAGGAAGTCAAAAGTTTTGCTCATCAGGAAATTGCCAATAAGACGACAAGATTATCACCAAATGCTCATTAAAAAAAAAAAAAAACTATAATAAAAGGTTGACAATCCTGATGTTGAACAAAATAATGGAAGTTGATACAAGCCTCTCAGAAAAAGTTGAGACTGCCTGAAAGCTGCAACATGAATGTATTATTATCTAGTAGTTACACTAATACATATGTCCCTATATGTATTTATATGAGAATGGAGTTCATATGCTCCCCAAAAGACATATGTAGAAATGTTTGTGAAGTTTTTTATGTAAAGAAAGCTGAAAAGGTTTTAAATATTCATTTGTGGAGAAGTAAGTATGGCATCTGCCTGCAAAGAATATTTAGAAATAACAAGGATTAAAGCACCTTCCAATGCATCCAAAAACACAGATGCTCTCACAGCTATGTAGCTAAGCCCTGTACATTTCCAAAACAAAACTAGCCGAGAGCGTAAAGATTTCCCTCTGCAACTAGCCTGTGGTTTTGTTTGGCGGCTCAGTTAAATTAAGTTGTTGGGATGGGCCATATCTGCATGGCTAGCATCCTTCAAACCAAGGGGAGATGTGGACAAAAGACGTGAGCTCCAGAGACCATTGTGTGATGCTGAAGGTAGAGATCAAGTTGAGGATTTCTGCAAACCCAGAAATGTCAAAGAGGGATAGGAAAGTTGGAAAGGACTGGAGAGAATCGTGGAGCAGATTCATTCTCTCTCTCTCTCTCTCTCTCTCTCTCTCTCTCTCTCTCTCTTTCTCTCTCTCTCTCTTTCTCTCTCTCTCTTCCTCTCTCCCTCCCTCTCTCCCTCCCTCCTTCCCTCCCCCTCTCTCTCCCTCCCTCTCTCCCTCCCTCCTTCCCTTCCCCTCTCTCTCCCTCCCTCTTTCCTTCCCTCTCTCCCTCCCTCCTTCCCTCCCCCTCTCTTACTCCTCAGAACCTTCCTTACATCTTCATCCTGCTCTGTAGCCATTAAAGATGAAGATAAGCCATATCTGCTTTTTAAGCCACCCAGTACATAGCACCTTGTCATTGCACCTTAATCTAACGCTCCATTCTTTCTAAGTGTTGTCACCAAGCTGGCCAAGTAATGATTTTAGGCTACAAGAATTTCTAGGTGATTATCATAACTGGACAAATACTGCGTCCAATGTGAGGCATGGCTCCACCAGTGCACATTGTGTTCAAATAGACCCAGCACTTGAGAAAATTCTATTTAGATTGCCAACATTAGAACGCTCTCCACCTTGTAGGCTCCCCAGCAATACCAGTGGAGGGTTTCCACACTCTTTACAACCTCATTCTATGCCCGTGGGGCTGTGAATCATTATGGACCAAGAATTGATTTTTGTTTACTAGTCCCAAGTCAAAGACTAACAGGACGATCTAAGATACCCAGCATTTATCTTTTGTTTGTTTGTTTCTTTGTTTTCATATCTGTAGGTGAAGCATCAAACTTAAAGCTAAACGGAAGCCTTCGATTTTTCTGCACAAGATCGTGGGACTTATCTTTTATGACCCTCACTTAAGCTTGCCTCCCTCCTGGGAATCATGCCCATGACTTCCTGTGGACAACTTCTCTTATTTACCTTTGCATGAGAGATGTAGAGACTCCCACCAGGAAAGGCTGAGTTGGAGGCTGCCTACAGTATATTTCATCCCAGGACTCGAGGCTTAGCGTCTGCTAATAGGAGGTTTTTCCAGATCATTGGCACCGGCGCAAAAGAAAGCAGCACATTCATCTCGTGCAATTTGCTGTACCTTCCCACATGGAGCTGGTGCATGTAAAAGGCTGTTAAGTACTAAATTATTCCTTATCAAATCACCATCATCTGGAGTCATGATCAACACTAATTAAATTACTTTCACTGAACACGGCTCCAGCCTGCTGCTGAGAGGCTGCTATCGTTCCGCTTATAGTGCGGTCCTCCCTGGGTCCGGAACACAGACCTGCAGGCATCGGCATTGTTTGTAGTTTAATTAACGTGAATCTTTCCTTTTTCAAGAGAATTAAATCAAGCGAGTTAGCCTCTTCATTTCATTGACAAAGAAATGATGTTTCCAAATGATACCTTATTCCTGACTTCATAGAGTTCGGATCGTTTATCTAAGTATGAAATTTAGAGCTCATCTCAGGCATTCGTCAAACAGGGTCTGAGGGTTCCCATGCAAACTTTGACAACCACACAGCTATCTGCTCTTCCAGGGAGAAGTAGTTAGAACACTGAAGAGATGGGCCTTGCATGCTTTGCCTTGATGGAAGCTTGACCTTTAAAAACACATCTTAAGGCTGACTAATGATGACTGAGTTTGTCTAACAGTTAAATTTAAGAGCTCCAAAATATCAGGGCTTAAAAATAACCCAATCACAAAAGAAGTCACTAGATATGCACTCACTGATAAGTGGATATTAGCCCAGAAACTTAGAATACCCAAGATACAATTTGCAAACCACAAGAAAATCAAGAAAAAGGAAGACGGACGTGTGGATACTTCATTCCTCCTTAGAATAGGGAACAAAATACCCATGAAAGGAGTTACAGAGACAAAGTTTGGAGCTAAGACGAAAGGATGGACCATCCAGAGACTACCTCACCATGGGATCCATCACATAATCAGCCACCAAACCCAAACACTACTGCATATGCCAGCAAGATTTTGCTGAAGGGACCCTGATAAAACTGTCTCCTGGGAGGCTATGCCAGTGCCTGGCAAATACAGAAGTGGCTGCTCACAGTCATCTATAGGATGCAACACAGGACCCCCAGTGGAGGAGCTAGAGAAAGTACCCAAGGAGCTGAAGGGGGGGTCTCCAACCCTATAAGAGGAAAAACAATATGAACTAACCAGTGCCCTTCAGAGCTGTGTCTCTAGCTACATATGCAGCAGAAGATGGCCTAGTCGGCCATCACTGGGAAGAGAGGCCTCTAGGTCTTGCAAACTTTTATAGGCCCCAGTACAGGGGAATGCCAGGGCCAAGAAGTGGGAGTGGGTAGGTTGGGGAGTAGGGTGGGGAGAGGGTATAGGGAACTTTCGGGATAGCATTTGAAATGTAAATAAAGAAAATACCTAATAAAATAAAATATTAAAATATATGTACTTTCAAAATAAATTTAACCACTTCCTAACCTGAGAGTTTGCAAGAAGTGGTTATGGCATTCATTGTTAACTGCTTAGAAATTCAGTGATTGTTTTCATTTACAAGCTGTGAGTGATGAGACCCCGCCTAGTACCTTTCCTCTTCTACCTACATTTCCTAAAAGAAGCAATTCAGTCACAAAGCTACTGAGGCTCTTAGGTTTCCACAAGCAAGGATCCTAATTTGAAAATGAACTTTTGATTGAGCAGAAAGACAACATGAAACAACTTGTAGGTGGAGAAAATGAATTCCATTCTCTCAGGAGAACACTTCCTTAGTCATGACACGAAGGTCTTCCCTTGTAACCTTCCACTGAGAACAGACGAAAGTTTGTGACATCTATCCACTAAACAGTCATCTACAAATGGAGTTTTGGTGTGAGGCTGAGTTGACAATCTGAATAAGAAACTGCAGCTATGTTTGAAAACAATTCAGATTTACATAGTATTTTGTGATCTTCAAGGTTGGACTTGACTGTTGCTCAAATGCTCAGATGTCAGTCTTGGTCCCCAATGTGAGGCATGGTTATAAATGAGAGGGAATCTTTAGGCAATAAGCCATAGTGGGAGGAAGACTTCAAGGTCCTGGTGCCTCTTTTATTTCCCAGCTATAAGAAGCTTCTTCTGATATGCCGCATTGTGCACCTCAGATTAAAAAAAGTATAGCCTACCCCCTAAAATCTCTGAAGCCATTAGCCAAATAAACCTTTCTACCTTTTAAGTTCATTTTATTGGTTATTTAGTCACAGACCTGAAAAACTAACATAAAGAAGCCAAGCAGAATCCCCGGGTAAAGATCTAAGACAATATTAAAGCAGGTTAAGAATTAGAGCCTTGGGCTGAAGAGATGGCTCAGTGGTTAAGAGCAAAAAGTGCTCTTACAGAGGACCCGGGTTCAATTCCCAGCATCTACAAAATGGTTCATGACTATTTGTAGCTCCAGTTCCAGTGCATTCAGTGTCCTTTTCTGACTTTCATAGGCATCAAGCATATATGTTTACAGACATACAGGGAGGCAAAACTTCCACATATAAAGTACAATGTATTTAATTTAAAAATTTAGTATTATTACATGCAAAGGGAAGTGGAAGGGAATGGATCTGAAGTTCCAGGTTCTCAAAGTCAGCCTGGTCTACAAGACACCCTACTTTAAAAATAGTAACAAATAAAAATTTTAAAATGAATCTTGTGGTTTTGGTTGCAATAAAATTAAAATCTGTTTACATTTGCACTTGAAATGTTTCTTGTTAAAGAACACACTATAACATTGTATAAAATCACATCAGGTGTTTTTGAACCCTTCATTCCTTCCCTGTTTGTATCTACTATGCCTTAAATGGTACTCTGGAGCACTGAGAGCTATGGAGTGCAGGTGTTGAAAAAGATGACTTCATATCATCAAGTGCAAATATAGGTCCAATCATAGTTTTATTTAGATTTCTGAAAAATATTTCCTCTAGCAAAGATTTTAGCCTGTTCTATATTCCTTATGTTTGATTAATTCATGTGTGTGTGATACACACAGCTGTATGCATGACCTTACTAATATATTCTTGGCACTTGTATCTAAATGCAAAAACTTCTCAGAGCATTTGTGTTCACTTTTAGGCATTCTGCCTTCTTTCAATTTATTACTGTGACCAAGACATTTAAAATTTCACACTACTCATATTACACCGAAGCAAAGATGGTGCTTACACAGTAAGAATTTGCCTTACCATGGGATTACAAAAAAAGTCACAAGCAACATACAAGTCTACTTCTATACATCTCCCCAGAATGTAAAGAAGCGGAAGTGGGCTGGGCTCTGAGCTTTGACTCTTTTTAGTTTTTAACTTTTCTAAGAGTGAAACAGAATAATAATTTCTAGGAATACAAAGTATTTACCCTAGGAGAAGAAACATTTATTTTTAGTTCTTGTCAAAAGAGAAACAGGTCTTTGAAGCAAATCTAGATTTGTAAAGGGAACCAAGCCAATAGTGCAGCCTCCTCACACCGCTGCTGAGACTCCTGAACTATTATAAAATCAAATCAAACCAAAACTTGACATTTAGGGTAATCTACAGTATAGTACATGAGGACTTTAAAGGACAGGCTGTGACTCCTACAACTTAACTACTTGTTTTTATAAATGCTCTGGAGGACCTTCTGGGATTAGTTTGAGCCACAGACCTGAGTAGCCATGATGGGCCTGCAAAGCCTGAACATTTACGATCTGATTCTTTCCAGACAACAGCTTGCGGATCGGATCCTTGCTTCAGATCACGTTCTATAGTGATAAGGGAGAAAGCAAACATGAAAGAAACTGGCCGAATGATATGTGCTCATATGCACTGTCAACCTAGTCAACAAAGGTCAGTTTGTTGTGGTTTGGCAACACTTTGTGTGGCCTAGAGTAATCAATTCACAAACAAGCTGATGAAAAATGGCACAAAATTGAGACTCTAAAACACTACAGATTTATGAGGCATGAGGACTTTCAAAGCACTTACTTAGTCTGGGATGACATATAACATGCAGAATTTTTTTACATCTGTCTAGAAACTATAACTGAAAAACAGTCAAAACAAAAACAAATCATGTTATAGACATCAAAGTGCTTATGGAAAGAAAAATACTTGGCTATGGAAGTGCTTTGGAGGAGGATAAAAAAAACCCTGTAAAAGGTGAAAAAAAATAAATGGTATACATAAATTAGATTATTTAAGAGCAGATACAAGCCCGCCATGAAAAATGCATGCAGACTTTTATAAAATAATGTAGTTAGGAGTACACTCAGTAGATGAAACACTCCCTTTAAGTTAGTATCACTTCAAGTCCAGGTGATAAATGCATGGCGATGACCTCAATTAGTCCTCAGCAAAATCTCAGAAGCAAAGGGGAAGGCTTATGTACAAATAAGGATGATAATGTCAAACGTTCTGTAAATACACCTCACAAGGTAGAGAAGCTCAGGGGGTCCTCAAGCTGCACATAAAAATCTCCAGAGATTCATTCTCAGTACATTTGCCTCTTCAAACTCTCCTTCCTCTCACTGTGTACACACACACACACACACACACACACACACACTGACATCCATTACTAAAGAACCTAATCTCATCTATCAGCAGAGTGCCTTTATGGGGCCATTAAACCATTTCTCTTGTTTACAGTGCCTGAAGAAAGATGTGAATTATGTCTGTGACAAAACAAGCGATAACATTTCTAAACTGCTATCAAAATGCAAACTGAAACACATTTAAGGGCAGGGACCCCGATTCTAGTTTTCATGATTTTCCATTGTTTGCAGTCTCTGCAAATATATTCACCTATAATATCTCTGAGGCAGAAATTCAGATCATAGCACAGAAACGTGATATCCATTTCTTTCTTAAATAAGATTCTTTAAATAGTTATTAAAAAAAAATAGTCAGAGAATGTTCGGAGATATTATTGTTTCAGAGATCCACTCTGTAGTGGGCTTCTTGATGCTTTTACAACTTAAACGATATTTAATAATCATGAGAAACAACCATTGTTCTGAACCTCAGAATTCTTCTAGGTCAAGATGTTATGTATGGCCCGAGTTTTGAGACTGAGCGTGTTGTTTCATCATCAGAATCCTTTGATTGCAGAAATAATAAGATGAAGGCCAGAGAGTAAAGCAAGCCATCTTGGGGCACATGAGATACCTGCTGTCAACAGAGCATCTTAGTGAAATCATGCATTTATGAAGATAGGACCTGACCCTTCATTGACTCATGTCAGTAACACTGAAAATGCTCTTCATTTCAAGCATTTCTAAATAATTCTGTCAGAGGCAAACAGAAGTAACAGCTGAGAAGGTCCTGGAGGTGACCCTAGAACTCACACCTCCATCCGGCATCACATGTGCACACAACTTGGGACCTGAAGGCAATGTGGAAATAGAAGCCCAGAATCCTCACAGATTGTAGCGTGGACTTCCTGATGAAGATGTGACCTCATGGAACAGCCATTCCTCAAAAGTAGACTTACTAATACAACTTCCCGCACATTGTAAAGCACTGTAATAACAACTTCACAGAATAGTATGGATCTGCATTTGGGGTTTAAATGTGTCATCCCTCTGCTCATTGACTGGTGGGGATGCAGTGTGGACTTCTCTCACTTGACTGAAAATGATTTTTCCCACGAGGTATGATGAACTCTTATCAAAGGCTGATAACATTTCAACTGGGTTCAGATACACTTAGTTACTTGTGAAAACCTGGGTTTTTATATTTGCTACACTATCTTTTGCTACCGTCCCAATCTCCAGCAATATCTATATTGAGCTCACTTCACTTGTTTATCTGCTAAGCATGTAGCTGACTTTCCCTTTATTTAACATATAGTCATAATGTGTCCATATGTAGACACGTGTATATATTCTCATATTTTCTGTCAATCTGTCTGTGTATCTATCTATCTATCTATCTATCTATCTATCTATCTATCTATCTATCTATGTATCTGTCTGTCTATCTATCTATCTATCTATCTATCTATCTATCTATCTATCTATCCATCTAATCCATCATCTATCTATTTATCATCTATCATCTACATTTTCTCATTCTCTCTCTCTCTCTCTTTCTCAGCATCTCTAATCATAAAAAGTTATGTCAATGGTTTATATCCTCAAGGACTTCCTCAGCCAATAATGATGAGTAGCAGAGCTACTGCTGAATAGATTTTAGAGAAAAAATAACGAAAATCTGATACAAGACTTTGGAGCTTATGTTTTTCTGGGGCCACATTGTGAAAATGGGCACCAAACTCTACTCTGGGCATTTTTGCACTATGGAAATCATAGTAACTCACATTCACAATGACCCTTAACCATTATGAAAAAAATAGAATCAGGTATAAGTACTGTATTTAAGTAAGGAGTGTTCATAATGCACATTAGAAAGCTGTGCAGTCAATATGGTTGACATTTTAAAGCACTCGCTGTTTTTAAAGGTGTTTCAAATCTCATTTAAATTTGATGGCATGGACCACCTACTTTCTGGTTGATATGGAAAAGAAAGATACTATCATAATAACAAAACAAGCAGTATCAAACTCAGAACGTTATATTCCTAATTTTAAAAGCATCATTAATGGGCTGAATGTACAATATGTTGATTCACTCCTTTAATTTCATGCCCAAACTTAATATAATGGCTTTTCAGCTTAGTGGTGCTAAATGATCCTCACCTTCCCAGTCTAATTGGCAGCAAAAGTATCCTGGGAGGAAACTGGTCCTTCTAACTGGAAAAGGGCAGGAGCAGGAAAACGAAGGTCTAATATAGGAACTATCCAAATCGAATCACTTTTGCATTTCACTTTGGCTTCCAGTCAGATCTTCCTACCCCTACTGGTCCAGTAGATGGAAAACAGCGTGACACCTTTTTTTGGAAACAAATTCTGTGCCATGAGCCCAAACATACAACATTCCAAATCCAACTGCCAAGAACAAAACAGAACAAGCTGCAGCTATTTGAGAAACAGATCTAATCAATCGAAATGAAACTCCCAAAAGAGGAAATTTATCTGAATCCACACCTCCCTGAAGATGCCCTACTAAATAAAGTCCTAACAATGACCTTTCTGAACCTGGAAACCTTCTTCTATTGAATTTGCCCCTCTGGGCTTTAATATAATCTTTAAGATGCGCAAAATACCCACAAAGAGCAATTACTTCTCTGAACCAAAATTTGTGTTTTCTTTCAAACAATAGGTAACAGGAATTTGGGAATGACTAGGAAGGAAGTTATTATTCCTAGATGGGTATACTCTGGAAAATTTCAACACTTGCTGGTATCTCTTACTTCTGCATGAAGAAGTTCTGAGGAATCTTGTAACACATGATGTACACTTAGGTCTGTGGTTCCTGTGGACTGAACCGGTGATACGTTTGCACTTTTGGTGGAGCAGTGTCTTTCTTGGTCCGTGGGGTTGGAGGAGGTTGTAGATCTCACCTAGAATCTCACTAGAGGAGTCATCTGTTAGGTCGTCTGGAGATTGTTTATGGAGTCTTTTCAAACTATTTAAACAAGAAGTAATAAGTCAGCTCTACATATTTTTTTAAGAGGAAAAAGAGGTAAAATACAACACATGAAAGAAAAGGGTAAATGCAGATGGCAGCATCAAAATTGTATTGCTTAGACTCGATAATTGATAGATGGAACTTCAATTTCCCTTTTTAATTAACTTGTTAGCAAGAAAAATCTAACCTAAAATTTCATAGTAATTACGTTAACTATGGGCCATAGTAATATGCAAAACAAAATTGAGATAATATTGCATTGTTCCAAAAGCCTGCCAAGTACTAACAGGCCTATTCTTGTGGGATAAGTACCAACCAACTATGTCCACCACTTGTAAGTTTTACTCACCATAACCATAACCAAAACCAACAAAACAAAACAAAAGAAAGCAAAAAAAAAAACAAAAAAAAAACAAAAACAAAAACAAAAACCCAAGTAATCAGGCTAAGGATGATGGTTGTGGCACTAAAGCTGAGGATTGAGTTCAATCCCCGAGACTCATACCAAGAAGGAGAGAAGTAACATAGGCTGTCCTTTGATATCCACATGCATTCAGTGACAAGGACACACACACACACACCCCACCCCACCCACATACAATGAAAGAACACGTGTTTAAAAAAAAAACAGTTTAACAAGCAGCCAATATTTTTGTGAAGGGAAACAACCTATTTTCCAATTTAAATGAAACAACATAAATAGTGTAACAAATACTTGTGTAAGTGAATTCACTAACTAAAGTCTTCAGAACTAGTGCAATATGACTAAGTTTAGAAGTCACCTCACATTTATCAGCATGGTTTGGATAAGTCTTCAAAATAAACCCAGGAGTAAGAGACAAGGTATATGGTGGAGAGAGAGAATGGCATTCCAATCTAATATACAATATACCCACGTATAAAAAAAAATTATTATTCTGTGACTTTAGATATTTTGCCTTGACTGTTTTCATATGTACCGCCCCCAAATGATCTTTTCGTTACTTTGTAACTCATTGCTACAGTACACCATTCCACTTCCTTGTAACCTACTGAATCCTTGCGTTTGATTAGTAATTTCACATATTTTTCTTTTCATCTGTATGACGGTAAAAAGCCTGCAATTTACATAGTCTTAAATCGACCATTTTAGCACCAAAAATACCATGTAGGGTAAGTATGGAACAGGCCTCCTAGGGTTGCGGCACACCTGCCATATTCCTGTGTGCCCCTACAAAGGACATGATTGACATTCATTCAAACACTATTAGTCAGTTGGCTCCTTGTATAAAAAGACCCCGACAGTAGATAATCAAAGCTGAAAACTCGTTCTCAATACCAGAGCTAGGAAAGTTTGCCTGGGAAAAGAAAAAGCCAGCTGGCTAGAGCCACACACACACAAAAAGTACCTTTCAGTAAATACCAATAAAACTTTACAAGATGCCAAAATAACAAAGATGCAGTGATTACAAAGGAAACGTGGCAGTTTTCCTGACAGTAACACCTTCATCAGAAGCGCCTTGTCGCTGGGCCATGTTCCAGTTGTTAATACTGGCTCAGGTAAGTATTCTGTGTGCATTTTATTAAAAAAATAAAATAAAACCTACTAATTTAACACAACACACGAATATTTTATATCCTAAAATAAAATTGAAGGACAGTCCTTCAGAATGCCCTGCAAGCAAAAGCACCTGCCACCAAGCCTGTTGATTTCAATTCTATAGAGGACTCATGTAGCGAAAGGAAAAAGATGACTCCCTTAAGTTGTCCCCTGACTTCCACATCTGTGTGCCATGGCGTGCACATGCGCGCACACTAAATAGTAGAAATGTAATAAGAATGGATGAAGCAAACTGCTCTGTAATGTTTACATCACTGCTGCATGTGTTTACACCACTCCTATCGAACCACTTTAGCATGAAGTGTTTCCCACCTTGAAACATTTTTCATGTAACTTTATTAGTCTGAGAACTCACCAACAGGATTATAGAGATGGTTTAGCAGTTAAAAGCACTGGTTGCCCTTGTAGAGGACATGGGTTTCATTTCTTTCTCCCACATGGTACTCACAACAGTCCATAACTCAAATTCCAGGGGCTCAGATACCTTCTTTTGGTCTTTACAGATACCAAGCTTTCATGTGGAATGTAGACATACATTTAGGGGAAATATTCATACACATAAAATAAAATTAAATAAATCTTTGAAAAACAAAAACAAGACAGAACAAAGAAACAAAATAAAACCAAACAAAAACAACAACAAAAACCAAGAGCATTCCTAGCATCCTAGCTCGGGAAAGTGGTGTTCACTCACTTGCTCTCTCTCTCTCTCTCTCTCTCTCTCTCTCTCTCTCTCTCTCTCTCTCTCTCACACACACACACACACACACACACACACACACACACACACACTCCGTCAGGAAGCTGAAGCAGAACTCGGAGTGTCTGAGGACAGCATGGCTATATAGCATGAGCATGTCTCAAACTCACAAACTAAAGAATGGCCTCCCAAAAAAGGAGAACTGAGATACATAAGAATAGAGTAAATTGGGAGGGGCACATTCTTCAGCCAATCAGACTCTTCCCCAGTCTATCATCTCTTTAAAGTGATAAACAGTTACAGCTACTGCATGAGTGAGATCCAAATCAGTTTGTCTCTACTGACAAGTCCTCCCTGTAGAAATAAAGCACAAAGCAAACAGTCAAACTCACTGATAAAGGAAACCAAACAAGAGACTTGGATGGGCTTAGCCATAACAGAGAGATCAGCAGTGAGCAAACACCGTGGTTAGACACTTACCTAAGAATCTGACTTTACAAACTTTATAAGAACAGAGTGTAAACAATCAGTAAATACACAGATCCCATTTCCATAGCTAAAACACATATTAGCCTCTAAGAAAACTGATACTGGAATATAGTATTTCTCATTTTAAAGTGGACCCAGCAGCGAGTTACAATTGTAAATGAACCAGGTCACATTACAGTGTTTCGGGAGTGGTTTAAGAGAGTACTCTATCTACCTTCACAATCTTGAAAATGAACAGTTACTAATAAGCACTCCATTCGTGGATGTTTAGTTCCTTAATTCTAATTTCAGTACCTAATAAGCACTCCATTCATGTATATTTAGTTCCTTAATTCTGCCTTACAGTGATTAACAATAAGAAACATGTATACAAAGTTACAGTATTTGACTTAGCTGATATCTTGTGTCATAGTTGGAATAGTTCGAGTACAAAGCCAAGTATTACCCAAACACTCATTACTTGAATGTACAGAGAGACTCAATTCCTGCTCTATTTATAGAATTAGTGATGCTTCCAAAAAATGTACAGAAAATGACGTTTACAATTTTTCTTATACTTTATTGATATAATTTCCCAGAGGCTAGTCTAAGGGTTTTTTTTTCCAATTTTTATTAGATATTTTCTTCATTTACATTTCAAATGTTATCCTGAAAGTCCCCTATACCCTCCCCCATCCCCCACCCTGCTCCCCTACCCACCCACTCCCACATCTTGGCCCTGGCGTTCCCCTGTACTGGGGCATATAAAGTTTGCAAGACCAAGGGGCCTCTCTTCCCAATGATGGCCAACTAGGCCATCTTCTGCTACATACGCAGCTAGAGACATGAGCACAGGGGGAACTAGTTAGTTCATATTGTTCTTCCACCTATAGGGTTGCAGACCCCTTCAGCTCCTTGGGTACTTTCTCTAGCTCCTCCCTTGGGAACCCTATGTTCCATCTAATAGCTGACTGTGAGCATTCACTTCTGTGTTTGTCAGGCACTGGCATAGCCTCACACGAGACAGCTATATCAGGGTCCTTTCAGCAATATCTTGCTGGTGTATGCAATAGTGTCTGCTTTTGGTGGCTGATTATGGGATGGATCCCAAGCTACAGCAGTCACTGGCTGGTCCATCCTTTTGTTTCAGTTCCACACTTGATCTCTGTAACTCCTTCAATGTGTGCTTTGTTCCTAATTCTAAGAAGGGGCCAAGTGTCCATACATTGATCTTCATTCTTCTTGAGTTTCATGAAAGAACCCAGGTGTCCCTCAACAGAAGAATGGATACAGAAAATATGGTACATTTACACAATGGAGTACTACACAGCTATTAAAAAGAATGAATATATGAAATTCCTAGGCAAATGGATGGATCTGGAGGGTATCATCCTGAGTGAGGTAACCCAATCACAAAAGAACTCACATAACATGTACTAACTGATAAGTGGATATTAGCCCTGAAACCTAGATTACCCAAGATACAATTGGCTAGTTTAAGGAGTTCTTGCTCTGCTCTGTTTTACTCTAGAGCCTTCCTGATACACTACCCACAAGTCCCTTGAGGCTGCAGGACAGGACAACTCCACATAATAGGAACCATGAGGAACTGAGCCAGATGTGAGGGGAACAGAAGCATTTCACCTGCCACACAATTGAACTTCACAGCAAAAGTGTCATGGCAAGAGTCCAGTGTGTGTGTGTGTGTGTGTGTGTGTGTGTGTGTGTGTGTGTGTGTGTATGTATGTTTTTACTTTGACTTGATAACTATGAACACAGACTTTAGAGTATAATGTATAGCAAGGCAGCCACCATGTTCAGGAGCTATCAAAAATGGAAAACCCTACGACAGACGACACAAGGGTATTTGAAACTTCAGGTATTTTGCTTCTCTCTTGAGTGGCCCATTTTATGGTAACATGAAAACACATCTAGCAGTAATCCTTTCACAAGGCACGATTTTCTGTTGTTCAGTGTACAGAGGCACTAACTGGAAAACAGCTTCTACGTTTGACTTCATTTTCTCAAAAAACTTCCCTCAAATAAATATTAGTTACTAATAGCTTGTGAACTTTTAAATGCTAAGATGTGATTGTTATTAGATAAAGTCTAAGTGGTGGGTCTAAACAAAAAGGTCTTCTAATGGTTATCTGCCTCCTTTAAAACTGTAAAAATTATGTATTTTTTGCTATGTTGACCTACTTAAACTTAAAATTAACCACTTGGGCATCTTAAATACTAAATTAGACACCATAATGACTATTACAAATCACGACTACAGGCACATTATTTTCCTCTAATTTAGTGATCAAAGAGAATGCCAATGACAAGTAGCCTTCCTTTTTAACCAACACAGCATGATGTGGGAGATTGTATATAGAATGGATTTCCCCCTTCATTTCTCTTTTTGTTTTTTCCCCCAGAATCATAATCTCATTCTTCAGAGGATCATTTGATGTCACTTCAGGTGTAAGTGGCCCATTAGCTTCATTAAATGCTGGAGCGAGTTGACAGATCCAGCATCTTATATTAGCACATAAAGACAAGGTGTGGGGCAGGTATTTATACAGTCCATGTTGTAACTGATAGTTTCAAGAAACTCAAAACATATGAACATGAAAAAGCATTCTGCTCTGCTTCTAAGTGTGCAAATCAAACAAGGATAGAAAAGATAAGCTTTGAAAAAAGCACACAGATACCAGCAGCAGAACAATCCTAGAATCACAAACATAATGTTTTGCATTCTCCTCCTGGCCTCTTTGAATAACTAGAGCTTTGTAAATTGAGGGTGTACGGGGGATGAAAGGTCAGATAAAGCCTACTTCTCCTCCTCCCTTATTACAGAAGCATGAATTTTAGCCAGTGCATATTTCTTCAAATTATCACACCAGATTCAAAAAATAAAATAAAATAAAATACCCAAAAATAGAAAATACCCAAAGTATATTAATTATTTAATATGTATCTTTGTAAAGGTGGTTAATTGAGTACAGGTGTGCTGATATGCTAAAGTACACTTGAAAGAGACTCTCTGGTTTTATCTCTCCTCTTTTACCTTCTCAGTACATGACATCAAACTTTGTCCTGAGATACTTCCAGGTTCATTTGTTCATCAAATGAATTCCAACTACATCTGATAATACTTTTACTATTTCATAGAGTCTCCATCTGCCTTCTCCCCACTGTCCAACGCTCGTCTGTGGACTCAGACAGTGTCTGTTGTGCCTTCTCCCCACTGTCCAATGCTCGTCTGTGGACTCAGACAGTGTCTGTTGTCTCTGAAAGACAGGAAACAGGCTTGCCTTTTGGTAGCATCAACACCTGGTCTTCAGCCACCCCAAAGACCTTCTTCCCTTCATTAACAAAATGAGTGCCAAACACAAATACCTTGAAAATTCTATACCAAGAGGGGCTCATTTCTACTTCTATCTTATCACAAGTTAGCACTACTTTTTGCCTTGAGCAAACACCTTGGTTTTTTAAAAACCTCAGTTTTGACAGTCTTACTCTGGTTAAGAGTATATTCTTGAGGAAGATCTATAGCTGGCCATAGTGAACCCAAATATACCTTCTCTGTAACATAATTTTCTTCCTTATAAATAAATAAATAAATAAATAAATAAATAAATAAATAAGCCTGACAGTGTTGGCATACACCATTAATCACAGCACTCAGGAGGCAGAGGCAGGTGAATCTCTGAATTCAAGGGTAGCCTGGTCGAGAGAATGAGTCCTAGGATAACAGGGAAACCCTGTCTCAAATATTTAAAATTATAAATAAAAACAAAATTTTTAAAAAGAACATGACAGTTTCCACTAAAAGTTAGATTACTGTGAAAAATCAGATATCTTAAGGTATGAACATCTAACACCCAGTGAGTCCTAGGCAAGAACTCTCGGTGCCCAGCAATCACAGACATAATGGGTAGGCAACGCCCTGGCTCCTGTCATTTCTTATCTTTTATAAGCCTGTATTGTAGTTCAAGGGCATGATTTAGTTTCTCTATGAGGCCTTTCTCAACTATTCCAATTTATATTGGTATTTTTGAACAGGAAAAAAAAAACAATAAAAATCCAACAAAGTAGAGATCTAAATTTCTGCACCATAAATCTATGCTGGAGTTTTAATGTGAATATCATAATTGTGCTAATAATGAATTCTCTGGACAAAATTATCCACGTTCTACACTTAGTACCCTCAGCCCCTTTGGAACATGCCTAAGTGCAATCAGAAGAACATTTAATGACTTGCCAAGGTTACAGCAGTAGAGGGGAGACTAGCATGGTGGCTCGGTTTGCTCCGGAGTCTGAGAAAATGAGTTCAGTCTCTAGAAGCAACACAGTAGAGAGAACTGACTCCTACAACTCCCTCCGAACATCTGTGAGGCTGGCACACCCACACACGGACAGGCACACATCTGTGAGCCCTGGCACACCCACACATGTACATGCACACATCTGTGAGCCCTGGCACACCCACACATGTACATGCACACAAACCCACCAAAGAAAAAGGAAGCTGAGGAGCACTGAGCCTGGCTAGCAGAATTCCATCAATCACTGAACATATCCTACCTTCCTGTTATTTACATATTTCCAACATACTTCCCTGCTTTCTTCAAGCTTCTCAGAATGCCATCTGAAAGCAAAAATCAAGATTCTCTCTCTCTCTCTCTCTCTCTCTCTTTCTCTCTCTCTCTTTCTATATATATGTGTGTGTGTGTAATATTTTATTATATATCAATATTTTACATATGAACTATTCCTAATATAAATGAACAACCATTTAATTTTAGATTCTAATCATGCAAGTAAAACCAAATGACTTCTAAAACTTGATGACCTAAGTCTGGCTTAAAAATGCTGAGTGAGTGCTTGAGAAAAACACATTGTCGTTATCGTTATTGTTGTTGTTATCTAATTGGCAACCATGAATATAATAAAGAGAACACTGGGAACACCCTGTGCAGACAACATTGCCACACAAACTACACAAGCAGGGTCTTCCATAGCTTTAGAGTGTACTTACTATTACATTTTGTTCCCTTTCAGGAGGAGTGGAGTAGCTTTCTAATGAGAACTACACCAACCTAGGGAAGATATGCTGCTACTCACATGTAGATCGGAAGTGACATCACAAAGCAAAGTCGTTGATAGCTGCATCAGCTAGATACAATCACCTCATGTTCTTTTCTACTGTAGTATTGTTATCACTACTATCTAAATAATCACTGCTGTTAATGTACCTTATAACATTTTCTGACCTTCAAAAGAATTCATGTTGAATAAATGCTGGTGCGTCATACTTCCACAGGGCTCCTGAGTTTTTCCAAACCATGTGCTAAAACCTTGACAAAATATAGCCTCTCACTCTTTCTATCCACCCATCTACTTTGAACTTTCATTTAGAAAACTGAAGCAGTAGTGGTCCAGAGCTAAGTTTGACTATGTACTATGTATCACTATGTACTGCCATATTAATCACAGTCTAAGCTAGTAGCTGTTTCAAGATCCTATGTCAAGGCTAAATAGTCCTGAAATGCTAGATGTTCCGTTTGGCTGGCTGAAAAACTAGCGTCTACTCCTAAATGTATTCAGCATGCAGACTCTAACTGTGGGAACTTCAGTTTTAAATTGTTTTCCTGTGATTCTTGATCTTCCCTAAGATTCTGTTCAGAGCCATCACCCTGATACTTTTGGTCAAACACATCTGGTCCTGTTGAAGCACAGTGACTCTTAACAGCCAAGGAAGTATCTATTTTACAAGGGTGGTGTTTGGCCATCCATTTCAGCAGCCAATTATTGTTAAATGGGCTTCAAGGAGGCTGCATGTAAAACTGAGGACAGCCTTGGTGACATGGTATCACAGCAAAAGTCCTGTGGATTTTTTTTATTATTTAAATTGGGATGATCATAAAATTAATATCCTTCTAATGCAGTCTTTATCTTGATTATTACTATTTAACTGGTAAAAATTTTTCTTCAGGCTGAGTGAACTCTATAATTATTATGCATTGCATTATAAAGGTTGCATCTTAATTAAAAAAATCAACACATTTTCCTTCGATGAATACGTCGACTTCAAAATCAACAAAAACACTGAAGTCATAAGCAATTTTACTAGACTCACAAATTAGCAAGTCCTAGATCAACCAATATTAATAATCTGAAACATATGACGTTAGTAGGTCCTATAAGAACTGGGATTAGTGTTACAAGTGTCAGAATGGTTCTAGCTGGACATTCTATATATGAATTTCTGTGATCAGCATGTAGATAGGTTTGAGGCTACCTTGCTGAGTTTCTTCTCAATGCCACAGTGACTCTGCATTGAGCTACTTAGTCAGACCAATAGAGAGAATCACTATCCTGGCAGCCATGATGCAGTGTTTGAAGGTGTGTCCTAAGGTCTAGGACTTGTACATACAAATCCTGAGCATGGCAACAAGCAAGCAGACAAAACATATAAAACAAACTGGTAAGCTGATCACAGTGAGTGCACTTAAGCAATAGGAAGAGTATGCCTGAAATAGTTTGTGCACTATATTTTTATATAGGAGTCAAGTTTGGTGTCCTCTATGCGCCAAACATTTATAGATTTTTTTTATGAAAGACATACAATATTATAGAAACAAACAGATATATTCACATTTTACATGTGATTCACCTACCAATGTTAGCACTTAGACCTTTTTCTGCAGGGGAGAGTTGACCCACAATAATCTTAAGTTGCTTGTTCCAAGCCACGTATCTAGTCAACAACAGACATCTGAACACAGATGTACAGGGTCAGGATACTGGATTCAGATCCCAGCGTGAAAACTATGGCAATTATGGATCTAGTGTCTACAGCATCAATACTAGTTGTAGCAGGAAAAAAAAAAAAAGACTTTAAAAGCAGTTTCAATCAAGAAGAAGGAAAACCAACGTGTGGATACTTCATTTCTCCTTAGAATAGGGAACAAAATACCCATGGAAGGAGTTACAGAGACAAAGTTTGGAGCTAAGACGAAAAGATGGACCATCCAGAGACTGTCCCACCCGGGAATCCATCCCATAACCAGCCACCAAACAGAGACACTATCGCATACGTCAGCAAGAATTTGCTGAAAGGACCCTGATATAGCTATCTCTTATGAGGCTATGCCAGTGCCTGACAAATACAGAAGTGGCTGCTCACAGTCATCTATTGGATGGAATACAGAGCCCCCAATATAGGAGCTAGAGGATGTATCCAAGGAGCTGAAGGGGTCTGCAACCCTATAAGTGGAACAACAATATGAACTAACCAGTACCCACAGAGCTCGTGTCTCTAGCTGCATATGTAGCAGAAGATGGCCTAATCAGCCATCATTGGGAAGAGAGGCCCCTTGGTCTTGCAAACTTTATAGGTCCCAGTACAGAGGAATAACAGGGCCAAGAAGTGGGAGTGGGTGGGTATGGCAGCAGGGCAAGGGGAGGGTACAGAGGACTTTTGGGATAGCATTTGAAATATAAATGAAGAAAATATCTAATAAAAAAATTTAAAAAGCAGTTTCAGATAAAATATGATAACAAAGGTGGCATTCAATTAATTTTGGCAAATATTAACAAATGTTTTGGTGTAATTATACATTGTTCATAGATAAACAGGGTCCAAACTAAAACTTTAAAATTCTCTTTTGGGAGCATCATTATTTTGTTAGGCAAACATTCAGGAGTCCTGAAGCTGAAGTTATGCATACACAGGACTTAAGCACATCTCTCCAATTCAAAGCACAAGGGTAGAGATTTTCATAGGTTAATAAGGAACATAGGACGCTGTCTACTCCACCCTTGCTTTCTGCATATGCATTAGTTTGTTCTTTGGTGAAGAATCCTATAAATAAGAAAACGCATTTTTATTTTCCATTCCCTTGACTGCAGTGTATGGGCATTTAAGTATATACATGCATCTATGCATGTATCTGAAATCCTCTCGTATATCCCACTCCCTTAAACAAACATTAATAACAACTCAGTGAATGCCAATCTAGCAGTTTGATTCAAAGTACAGAAAAGAAAATAGCATGGGGTAAGTCTCGATGCTGTCATGAGACTGTGATAGACACTGAAGTAGTATGAGCCTTGACAAGTACGCCTACCTACCAAGGTCACTTGGCTAAATAAACAGATATGCAATGTGAAGATGCTCCATGACGTCTCAGGTGCTGAGGAGATGCCAAAGATCAGTGCTAACTGCTAGGACAGTGTTCCCAGCACCTTGTTCTCAATGCCTGCCACTGTGGAGGGGTATTGGCTTAAGTTGTTTGTCTTTAAACAAAAGCCACAGTATAAAGGTAACTAAAGGACATTCTGAATTTTGTTAAAATAAAGATGATTCTTATTATTATTCATGTTCATTTAAGTATACAAAATCATATGAGTAAAAGCATATTTTCCAGTTTTGTAACCACAAGGGGCTTAGAAGATATTACAATACTAATTAGTCTTTATGGTAAGACCTCTCTCTCTCTTTCTCTGTTTCTCTCTGTTTCTCTCTCTCTCTCTGTCTCTCTCTCTCTCTCCATCCCCTCCTTCTTCTTCTTCTACTCTGCTTCCTCCTTTTTCTCTACACACACACACACACACACACACACACACGCACACACACACACACACACACACACACACAATGTGGAAAGAGTTTCTGATAAAGATTTAACAAAAAAAGAGATGTGAATATAATTTTAATGTAACATGCAGATAGTGGCATTTATATATGGGTTTGTGTATGTTATGTATATGCATGAATCCGTGCCTACCATTTGAATATAAATACTAGGACAGGCCTGTACATTCCACAAGAACACTCTTTTAACCTTCAGAAATTGCCATTTAAAAGCTCAGGGCCTAAATTTCCACTTTGATCAATGGATATCTTCATCACAAGATGGCATGACTGAAGCTTATTGATTAACTGATAACCTTCTAATGTACCAGCCTTTAATCTGCAATAAAACAGTGGACGAAAGTAGAGCTTTAAGAAAGGAAAACAGGGTTTGATTATCCTGTAAGAAAACACAACAGGAGAAGTCGAAGGCAGGCAGAAACATCCAGCAAAACAGAACAATGTTCTCAGGTTTCACTTCAGGACTGTGAATTGAGACGAGACAACTACATCACCTGACAGTTGGCGCTGTGACAAGGACTGGATAGTCATAGTGAACCAACATAGACAGGCTCTTGTGTCCATGAGGACAGAAAAACAACCTCAAACAGTGATAACAGTTCACTTCACAGCATGACTATAGTTTCAAAGGAGAAGAGTCAGTGCTAAGCGTTGACTTTGTTGTTATCTATACATCTTCCAGGAAGGGGTCATTTTAAGTGAGTCTGCAGGTCTTGATAGTGTTTGACAGAACTTTTGCTGGCAAGTCTGCAGCTAGAGGAAATCCTCAGAACAGCCTCTTACACCTCAGCACTACACGTCAGTGTTGAAAAGTTCAGGGTGGAAAGGGAAGACAAGCGGATACGTGTATCCAGTCCAGATTTATCCAGAACCTTACATGAACATGTGGATCTTGGTCACAGCTAATGTGAACAATCTAAACAACAGGAAACTAAGAATGATCTGTGTATATAATATAATTGAAGCAGATCTTTTAAAAAAAGAGGGCTGGTCATAGTAATATACTGCATTGATCCATATTTTTGTCTATTGTATTTTGTGCTTCTAAGACATCAGAATATAAAAACAACTTTTTTTAAAACAAGAAAATGTGCACTATCATATTCCAATTTCACACACAATTTTGAAGAAAAAAAAGTGTGTGTTGGTTCACAGTTTTTATTTTCTGTTCTCCTGGCATATACAATCCTCTTTTAAAAATCAGAGACACCCCAAGAGCTCTTATGGACTTCATATTTCATATTTCATTTTAAGTGTAAAATATTGCTGTCAATAACTTGTAATATCATCTCGAACTGAAGCTCTGGGCTCTAGTGAGAACTGACTTCCGAGAAATCAGGAATTCGTGAATGCCAACAGGATTGCTGATTTCTCCCTCCCTCCCTTCCTCCTCTTTCTCTCTCAGTTCCTGATATTGATGCTGTTCCTTGATTGCTTCTGTCAGGGTCTTGCTATAAAACCCAGACTAGTCTTGGACTTGTGGCCCCCCTTGACTCAGCCTCCATGCTGCTGGGATCTCAAGGCTGTGTCCTCTAGCATTCTCTTTAGTGCCTCTGTTGCTGCAGCTCCTATTTCCATGGCCCACACAGATCTCTTAAACTTCAGAAACCAACACCTCTGCCTTAGTAGCATGCAAACACATGGAGCTTTCGTGTACATCCTCCATATTTTGAATAAACAAGGGAAAAATCTGAGAGAGTGAAAGCTAAGCACACACTTCCCAGATGACAGCTGCTGCTGCTGTTTCCAAACACCGAGTCTCCCCGAGTCTCCCATCTCCTTTACAAAGTTAAGCCAAATGAGTTCCCAGGGTACCATTCCAGGGACTATCACCTGCTAGAAGATTCCTTTTGTCCTCTCTAAGCCTCTTTTAATTCTTCAGACCTTAATAAGATTTTTCAAAAGTATCAATGCCCTGTAGGTGCAATCATTATTAACCAATACTTGGTGTGTGTGTGTGTGTGTGTGTGTGTGTGTGTGTGTGTGTGTGTGTGTGTGTTTTGCTGGGAATTAAAAGCAAGTACCCAAGCATGGTATTCTACCACTGAGTAATTTTCATAGCTGTAGCCATGAATGCTTTGTTTTGTTTTCTTCTCAAGGTAGAAATAGTTTTGATATTTGTAGGTGGTCTAAGGTCTGGTGGTCCAAGAAGGAAGGTTAGCATAACCTAAGCCACTGAGTGCTGAGAGCTGAGCTGCATGATGTCATTCACCACATGCTTGTGCTCTCTGAATTTCTCTTTAAATAAAACAAGAAAAATGCCAAGTAATTTCTCAGTGTTCATACTGAATAGACATTGCTGAGAAACGTATTTTCAGATAGGAGTATCAATTAATATTTATTAGAGGGCTCTAATGTAATAACTAATGTTGGAAATGTGCAGTCTCCATAATCCCTCAAAGGAAAATGAAACAGAAACATAAAGCAGATATTTGTATTAGATGTAAGACAATTAAAGCAACCTGTACTTGAATGTATGAAAAAATAATTCTAACTACCCAAGCAGTTAGTCATTCAATTTAATTCAATTCAATATGCAGTGAAGACCTATGTGTGACAATATGATTCAGACAATGATGAACAGGACATGATCCATCCACAAGAAGTCAATCAAAACAGGAGTAAAATCAGGATGTCTATAACCACGCGATGACACATAGCAGCTACCGAGTTTGACATTAAAGAACAATTATGGCCTTAAAGTATGGAGAACAGAATTCTATACACAGCAGTGATTAACATTAAAACAGAGTCAGAGTGTAGATCAGTGGTAATATATTTGCCAATCAGGCCGCATGCACAAGGCCACAGTTTGATCCTTAGCTCTGAAGAACAAAACAAATCAACCCCTCAAAACTATAAAAACAAAACAAACAAACAAACAAACAAACACCAATAACTACAAATTGCAGTGTATAATCTTTGAAAATCCACAGGGTAATTGTTGGTGTAAGACAAAGAGTTAGAGTCATAAACACTGAGCTTTTCGCTGGGAGACCCTGTGACTACACCTGTGTGCAAGGTGTACTTTGTGGAAATAAAGTTAAAATTAAAAAAAAAAGCCTTAGCCATATTTTCTGCATATAGTAATAGATCCAAAGGTAAATACATAATAGTTACTCTGCATGGACAGTATCCTTCATATGATATAACATAAATGGGTAGGGATGGGTGGATTTTAGCGTATCTTGTGATAGTAGAGATCATTTATCCACCACATGCCAGGCACAGAACAGGGCGTCAAACCATAGTTTCCAAACAAACTTGCAATCTTATAAACATCTTGTACATTTGTACTGACTACAATTCTACAAAGGTGTACTGGATACAAGTAAGTTCATGTAATACAAGAAACACTAAATTTTACAAGATGGTAAGGCATGAACTCAGATGGTAGAATACTTGTCACGTGTAGCAAAGCAATCCAGAATCTTGCAGGAAAAAATAAACTGGACAAATTGGTGTGTTCCTTTATTCCCAGACCTAGTGTTTTGGAGATGAAGGCAGCAAGACCAGAATTCTAAGGTCATCTTCAGTTATATAACAAAGTCAAAGCCATACTGGCTTCATCAGACTCTAACAAGGAATGTAGACATTTATTTATTTTTAAAATGTAGTATTTATATTTTAATATAACAGAATGGCATGGTATGAATATGGACTACATATATAAGAATGTTATCATCTCAATATAGGTTAGATTCTGGTATGTAGCTCCATGGATAACCATTTGCCTAACACACACAACACCCCTAAACTCAATCCTCAGTAAGGTAACAACAGCCATATGAAATGTAAATATGAAATTTCCCTGTAATGTAAGAGATCAGGAAGAAGTCATCATAATTCAAAACATCCTACCGGATCAAAAATCATTTGTAACATTATTGCAAAGTATAACTATAGGCAGGTATGAATCACATGTCGTTTAAATGACCTGGATTGTTATCTACAGTATAACTGATTCTTTGTTGAATTCCATTTTTGAATGCTATTTGAGCAAGGCACAGTGGCATTAATCCCTTTATCCCAGCCTTTATTAACACCTTAAGCCCAGCAGGGAATCAGAGATAGGTGGATCTCTGCACATTCCAGGCCAGTCTGGTCCACATAGCAAGTATCAGGCCAGCCAGGACTAGAGCGAGACTCAGTTTCAATAAAATAAAATAAAATAAAATAAAATAAAATAAAATAATATAATATAATATTTGAAAACTTGCATACAAAAACATTTCACTGAAGTATTTATTTCTGTTTAAAAATTCACCATATGTTCTATATACAGGATTTTTAACTCTAGCCATTACACAATATTTTATGAATAACTAAGTCAATAACTAATAATATCCGCAGCTATTGTCATATACAAATAGCACTCACTGGAGCATAAGTCCTTAGATCTAAAAAGCAACAACATGAAGCCCACATTAGTGAGTTAGTGAGACACAGCACCAAGTCTCAGTTAAAACATCAGTAACTGACTAAAGCAAATATGTGCCATGAAGCCAAGTAGCTATTTCTTATAGTAAATGGGAAAGAGGAAACAAACAAAAGCCAGAAAAAAAAATCAAAAAACAAAACAACAAGAAAATAAAATTCCCTAAGAAATAGCAAACACACAAAATTACATAAATATATTTATATACTCATTAGTCTACTTTGTATCCAACATATATCTAATCTCATAATATTTACAGATTTTGTAAAAAAATTCAAATACTAATAAATGTCATATATGACACACAACTGTAAATAACTCTGAATCAGATACTATCTGTTCATTATTAAACTCTGGAGCAAAAACTACAACACTTGGTTCTGCGAAGAGATTTCCACATTCTAGTCCATCTAGACTGTTTTCCCCCTAAGAAGTTCGCTCTCTGAGTACAAGCATGATTATTTAATATTGAGTGAACTTCAACTAGAGATGGCACTGATTGCTTTCCTTAAACTAATGTGTTGCTAATTATAAGCAGGAAGCATGGAAAGGCCTTGTTGCCGTCCTTCCTTTGAACAAGTCTGAGAAGTCAGTTTCCAGGGCATGGGGCTGCCACAAGGGCAAACTAAAGAAAAAGTGCAACGGGAAAGCAAAGCTAATAAGCACTTTCAATGTTTAGTTATAATGAAAAGCAAACCTCAGAGCTGTGAGGGGTTTAGTCTGGATTCGTGTTTTGGTTTTCATCTTGGGAATTCTGTCTAACTTATCTACCTTAGTAAAGAAAGAAACTGATAACATCAAATGTGTTTGTTACTTTCTAGAGAATATATCAAAACCAAGACTAAAGAAAGTTTCTAGTAACTTACTTCATAGTAATGAATAATGTAGTCAGTATGGCTTTGAATTTGTTATATAGCTGAAGATGACCTTGGAATTCTGGTCTTGTTGCCTTCATCTCCCAAATACAAGGTCTGGGAATAAAGGCACACACCAATATGTCCAGATTAATTCTTTCTCATAGTCATTCCCCACTTTAGATCCACTTTTAAATTCAGTCGTGCACGTCTCTACATTTACCTGCTGCATTTATATGTCCTTTAGTGTGGATAAGCTGTCATAGGCTAGAAATATGGCCTGTGCCTAAGGATCCAGTGAGCTCTATTTCATGCCACAAGTAAACCAAATTTAAATGCATGCTCAAGGTAGGGGAAAATGTTATTTCTTTTCTTGGATGCAGTGCATTTCAGTATCACCTAAAAGAAAAAAAAAATCTTGCAAGGCAATATTTGAGGTTGGATTTCCCATCGAAGAACTATTCATACCACTATTCACAGCACTATTCACACCAGCCTGGTTTAGCTTCAAAGGGCAGAGGAGATCCAGGACTAACAGGATGCTGTGCCTGGAGATTTGTCATTAGGTTTTCTCCCTTGATTAGAAAATACACTTCTTGTGAAACCACCAAAGACCAAAATAAGACTTCACCCTTTCTTCCAAGTGTGTCAGGTAGGCTCTTTGTGGGGACAAACATAGGACACATCTGCACTGACGGCAGATAGCTCTTTTATAAACCAGAATCCTGGTTAGAAAACCCTACAGTAGGGTGGGGCCAGCACTGCCTTGCTTCTCTCTAAGTAACATAGAGCATTTACTGTTCAGCCACTCTATGCTGGAGTCTAGGGGTCTATGCTGGTGCCATCAATGACTCTCAGAATGGAAAATTATAGCCGCATAAAGAAAAGATATGCTTAGGGATTAGAAAATATACTTTCAGTAAAGCAAACATTTCAAAAAGAGAAACATTTAAAAATATCTTATACAGACTTCATTTTCTAATTCTCTAGTCTTGTGTAAATAACAAAAGGATGATACAATATTTAGTTAATATTGTTAGGAACTGGCTGTCTTGGTTGTATAACTTCTAGATGCACATATAATCTTGTAGCAGGTTACTATTAGCTCACTGCAAAAGACTGAGGCTGTTGCCTTCACTCCAAGTAAGCAAATGACAGGGTAGGCAAGACATCTAACCTTACACTCCATGCTAGGCCTACATGGGAGTAACAAAATAATTCCTTAGAGATTCCCAGGCCCCATTCTAGAATTTTCTATCTCTTAAAAGAAAAAATAAACTTCAAAACACTCCTTATTGTCTATCTTAACAGGCAATAAATACAATCTAGAATTGGACTTAGTAGTTAATGTCTCTGATCCTAGCAGTTGGCAAGTAGAGGCAGAAGGTTTATGATTTTAAGGTCATCTTTGACTACATAGCAAGTTCAAATCCAGCATGGGCTATGTAAGATCCTGTCCTAAACCCTTAAAAAAAGAAAAATGGAAAAAGAAATGCAAAAAGAAAAAGGAAAAGAAAAAGCATGGTAGACAAGAGCTGGCGTCATCCGTAGGTTCTTGACATGCTCACACCTGCTCAAGCACCTCGGGGCTCCTTCTGTCACACCTTAACCATAACATGCCATATCAAAACATAAATCAATATACAACACCCTTCCCAGCAAAAGAAAAAATACAAGAAGGGAACCGAAAGGATGGCTAGACAGGAGTACTGACTGGTCTTCCAATGGACCCAGGTTCAATCCTATACATCCAGAGTGACTGCTAACAAATATCTGTAACTAAAATTCCAGGAAATCCAATGCTCTCTTCTAACCTTTGAGAGCACATGGTGCACAGACATGATGGTAAAAGATCTAGAAACACACAATTTCAAAGAGGAAGGGAGAAAAGCATGTTTATTTCTACAAAGGGATGTGAGATAAGGAATTGTAGGCATAGCGAATGAGTTTATGTATCCAACACCTTTTATATATTATCTATGTTACCTTAGTAAAACAATTGAATTAAAAAAAAACTGCAAGGACAATAGCAAACCAAGTAACAAACCAAAGACCAAAGAGGCTGACTCCTCCAGAGAGCTATAACTCAGACCTTACACATGGGACCTCAGATCCTCCAGAGAGCGAGGACTCAGACCTCAGACATGGGATCTCAGATCCTCCAGAGAGCTAGGACTCAGACCACAGACATGGGACTTCATATCCTCCAGAGAGCTAGAACTCAGACATCAGACATGGGATCTCAGATCCTCCAGAGAGCTAGGACTCAGAATGCAGACATGGGAACTCAGATCCTCCAGAGAGCTAGGACTCAGACTACAGACATGGGACCTCATATCCTCCAGAGAGCTAGGACTCAGACCTCAGACACGGGACCTCAAGTGAAGGATTATATATTCTGGAAATGAGACTTGACTAGGGCAATGTGCTTATGGGTTTCTCAAAACGTAGAGAGAGGCCAAGGCAAGGAGATCTTTGGGTTCAAGACCAGGCTTCTCTACACAGGAAGTTCTAGCTCATTCAACTACACAGTGAAATCTTGCGTCTTCCCACCAAAATCATTTAGAGAGAGAGAGAAGGGAGAATAAAGGAGAGGAAGAAATAAAAGACAGAAACAGCTATAGTATACAAACAAACATCTGGTCTAAAACTGTAGTAACAGAGCTCTCTACAGCCAAAAGCAGTGAAGGAAGACCCCAATCCTCTTGGCCAAACCCCAAATTCAATCAAAGGAGGAAGATGTCGAGACTAATTCTAAGAATTAAGCTTTTTTACAAAGGTCTCACTTTGTGCTAGAAAGGTGTAGATTAGTAAAAAGGCAAAAAGCTAAGAAACACAAATCATAAGTGGAATATTCCAGTCGTGTTAACACAGAATGAATTAGTCTGTGAGAGTCTGCAATGACTTATTAGAAAGTAGATCTAAGGATCTAAGGGGCCTAGGATTCAGTTCTATGGGAAACCGTGTGCAAGCCCCTAGTCTAGTCCATAGCATCTGCCCTCCAAAAAGGAAAAAAAAAAAAAAAAAAAAAAAAAAAAAAAAGACAGGAAAAGAAGCAGATTTCTAACAGTAATTTATAGAGTGTCCCCCTCTGCTGCTGAAAAAAACTCAAGGTAATGTTCCGAATATTGAAAAGGCCTGAGAAAAATCCCACTGTTATGTTTTTTTTTTATTTACTGGAAGGTGTCACTATGTAGTGATGGCTTTTGAATCATTGAATCCTCGCACACTGGTTGGTCTTGACTTGGTGTAGGTGGTCCCTGAGTATTCTATTACATATATCAGATTAAGTGAAGTGTTTGAAAGTAATGACTCTCATAAACATATCAGAGCCAAGATGACTCCTCCAGTGCCACCCTTGTAACTGTCTTGCATTCCTCTGTCCCTTTGAGAGTAAAAAGGCAAAGAAGAGCTTCAAGGTCTGTCCTTTTGAGACTGTACCGGAGTCCTGGGAACATCCTGGGAGAATGTGGGATATATCCAGGAACACTGACCATCCTGCGCACCCTACAGAGAAAAGGCTGCCGTGATGAGTGTATGCTAGAGAAGAAACAGGCTAGAGAGCTAATGTGCAGCCTCATGATGAACAAAAGGAAGGGTGGGTTTTAAAAGACTATTTGTGATGTAACTGCGCTGAAAATATGAGTTAGTAGATATAATTTTACATGTGTATTTATAAACAGTTCAGCTGATATGCAAACTTATGTATACTGTGAAAAGATAAGTAATTTTTCAAGTGATTCTCTCTCTCTGTTCTGTCTCTCTGTTTGTGTGTGTGCATACATGTGTCTGCACATACATATGTGCATGCATGTGTTTGTGATGTGTGTGTGTGTACCTGCATGTACAGTACATGTAGAGGTATTTTGAGAAAGAGTCAGCTCTCTCCTCCCACCGTGTGTATCTGGGGAATTCTAGGTCATGAGACCTGGCAAAAAGTTTCTTCATCCACCAAGACATCATGCTAACCCATACATTTATGTTTTAAGATCCTCTTTTAAAGCCGGGTGTGGTGGCGCACGCCTTTAATCCCAGCACTCGGGAGGCAGAGGCAGGCGGATTTCTGAGTTCGAGGCCAGCCTGGTCTACAAAGTGAGTTCCAGGACAGCCAGGGCTATACAGAGAAACCCTGTCTCGAAAAACAAAAAAAACAAAAACAAAAACAAAAACAAAAACAAAAACAAAACAAAAAAAAGATCCTCTTTTAAGTCTCTCTTTTGAAAACTTAGTTTCTTACTAAAGGTAAAGTATATACTAAAGTGGTTATGTAGTTTTCAAACAATTCTAAGTTATGAAAAATGTATTGGTATAAAACAAATTATGTTTTCAAACCATTTGTTTCTTGGAATGAATTCATTTATTTTTTTTTTTTTACTTGTTTTAGTGCCTATGCTTCAAAATTTAGAATTTCTCAGAAATTAGCCAGCAACAGTGTAACATTGGGCTCCAGATTTGTAATTCAAATATGTTGTCAATAAAAATAAGACAAGCCAGAAAATATTTTAGAAAGTCTCAAATGTTATCATTTTATCTCTGGTCGAAATTTTTGAAATTTCTCTTCTGCCACCTATTTGTATTTAAATATGGCATAGTCCCAAGGGTGTTCTACAGTGTGACTAAAGTCTTGAATAAACTTTAGCTTTTAATTTGGCTAACCTTCCTCTATCAAAGGACTAAAGCATTGAAGACAAATTCAGAAAAAAAAAAAAAAATCTTGTTTCATGGAGGTATGTAAGAAAATCCACTTATCTATGTTCATCCTAGGTAAATGTAGTTATGACAGACCACCTGAGGGAGGGGCCTGTTTCTTTCTATTCCTTCTGCCCCACTAAGCAACCCCAGACAGAAAAAAATCAAGCATCTCTAAAAGCACTTCTGAGACTGTCCAACCTCTCCGTTCTGCCATCTGACAACTTAATTATGAAGAAGTCCTCTCTTCACTCTAAGCCCAAACACTTTATTCCTCTCTTCAAATCATTCCCTTATGCTCTCCTTAGTACCAACTGAAATTAGCTGCACAGCATCAGCTGACTGAAAGTTTGTCTTGTCAGTTAAAACCTAAAATAATCTATGCCTTAGCTTGATTTGTATTAGGCCATTTTAGATTTATATTCACCCTTTGTTTATAGGTTTCTTTTATAAATGTATTTTATTTATAAATTTCTAGGTCTCATTAAGCTGTCAATATTTGATGGTTAAAGTAAAATTGAGATGACTGGGATAACTGTCTTATTTATGGTGATCTGTAACATGGCAAGTGTATTAAATATGACATGCCCCTGACTCTTAAGATGTTCACAGTCTCATTAAAGGTGTTCATACTTTAATGGCAGCATGATCAATGCAGAGGCAGACAGATCTCTCTGAGTTTAAGGATAGCCAGGTCTACATTCTGAGTTCCTGACTAGCCTAAAGCTGTATAGTAACACCAGGTCTCTTTAAAAACAAAACAAAACAAAACAAAACAAAACAAAATAAAACCACCAAAATAAACAAAACTATAATTCTCTAATACAATAGATAGGAGACATATGATGATGTACACTAACTCTGTAAGACAGAGGCAGAAAGAGAAAGCCAAGAAGGGCAAACAAGTTGTAGTCTGAACTCAGTATGATGACCACCAAAAGCTCACGAAGTGTGATCATTTTAAAGCAACACAAGGCATTAAAAAAAAAAAAAGTGTTACACTTGGATAATTGTAAAGTAAAAAAAGACTAAGATATAAAGACATCTGTCGGGAAAGGAGTACTGAAGGCACAAGTCAAAACTGAGTTGAAAAGAAGGCCAAGACCTGGGTTATAGAACAATGTTCTCCTCAAGCATAAGGACTTTGTCCAGCAAGAGGTACACAGAGAAAATTAACAAGGCCAGAAACTTATGTGTGGATGCAAAGGGCAGGCTGGAAGGAGAAAGGATCACAAACAAGAAAACCAACCACAAAACCTATTCTGAAACTGTGTGGCGGCAGACTGGGGAACAGGAACACTGGGAACAGGGATAAAACAGAGCTCTGGAATCTGAGATGCTTCTGAGAGGCAGTTGAACAATACAGTAACTGCAGGTTTTTGCAGCTAACTGAAGGTACAGTGTAAATCAGGATTTTTTGGGTTTTTTTTAGCTTGGACAGCAATGACTTCATTTCAAAGGGCAGCAGAACCAAAAAGACACATTTGTTTACAGCACATGCCTGTAATCTCAGCATTTGGGAAGTGTTGGGGGTGCTGGGGGGGGGGATCAAAACTTTAAGATCATCCATGATCATTCATAATTATCCGTGATCATCCATGATCATCATGAATTTGAGGGCAACTTGGAAACTTCTGAGACCCATCTCAAAAATATAGATAAAAGTAAAACAACTGTTAATATGGGAAAAAAGCATTGGTCTTTCTAGTGTGAACTGCCTTTAGAGCTTCAATTGGTCTAAACAGCGTTTTAAACCTACACACAGCAAAGTGTTGGGTGAGTCCGGAGGTGCCACTTATTGCTGCTTACATAGGGACTCTTATGGGGCATCAGGAGAAGTTGAGGAGCCAGGAACAGAGAGATCTGGATTGATAATGACAGCCTGGTAGGTGTGGCTTGTCAGAGCTTCATGATCTCAGTACATTAATCAACATGAGTCTCAAATGAAAGTAACCTAATTTAACTAAAAGTAAAAATTCATTTCTGTGCTCTCCCTAACCACATGTCTTCTGCTTAATGGACAGACAGTGGAGTATTAAGAAGAATCAAATGAGAAAAAAGGAGAAAGAGAGAAGACAACATTGCTGTGGACGAGGGTGTGAGGGACGAAGTACTTAAGTATAAAAGCTGATAGAGATGTTAAACAAGAAAAGCAGTAAAAGTCACTTTCAGGTATTGTTTTCTATCCCGATCTCTGCACTTCTGGAATCCTTACTAATTATATAGATATGAAGTGACTCAATGAGATGTCATTCATTCACTCAGAGGACAAGTTGAACTTGCAGGAAAAAAAAAATCAGGAAAGGAAATGGTAGAAAGATGACCTTTCTCTTCCCACAATCCAATCAGTAAGAGTGGGCCTTGCATAGATACCTTTAGCTATTGTTCTTCTGAGAATTTTGGAGGTCTCTAGTTCTTTCTCTTTTATTTTCCTTTTTTTTTCAACTAAATTTATTTAATTATTCTCTTCACAACTCACTATCAGCCTTTCCTTTCTTCTCAGTACTCCCTCATGCAAATCCTCCCCGCCCTGCCACATCCCATAATCACCTCGTTTGAGAATGGGAAGCTTCCCTCTGGGTGTTAAATTCCCCATCCCTCACCCCATACAATATCAAGTCACTGTGGGTCTAGGCACATCCTCTTCCATTGAGGCCAGACAAGGTTGTTCCTTTAGGGGCCCGGAATCCACTGGCAGAAAGGCAAGCAATAAGCTCAGGGACAGCCCCCCTGCTCCAGTTGTTTGGGAGACCCACATGAAGACCAAGCCGCTCCTCTGCTACATATGTGCATGCCTGGATCCAGCTTGTGCATGGTCTTTGTTTGCTTATTCAGTCTCTGGCAACTCCCAAGGGTCTAGGTTAGATGGGCAAGAACCAATCCCTGACACTATTAACGATACCCCATTATGCTTGCAAGACAGGAACCTAGCATAACTGTTCTCTGAGAGGCTCCACTCAGCAACCTGTACCCAAATATCAGATAGAGCTCAGGGAGTCTTACAGAAGAGTTGGGAGAAAGATTGAGGGACCAGAAGAGGATGGGGACTCCACAGAAGGTCTCTAGCTCTTAAGGTTGAAATCTCAGGAATATGTTTCATGAGAGATATATGGAATACTTGTACCCAGATATCAGACAGTATATCAGATTCTCTTTTCAGTACAAATAAAAAGAAGACAAAGCAATGTTTGCAGGTGCTGAGGGGGTCAGAAGCTATTGCATTATGGGTATAGGGTTTGGGGATAATTGAAAATTCTGAACTGTCTTGGTGATAGTCCAGAAATCAGAATGTACTTAATGTTACTGAACTCTACACTTAATCTGGTTAAAATAATGGAGTTTGTTTTCTCTCCATTTTACTACAATGAGTTTAAAAATCAAGCTATAATATGAGGAACTTGATTATAAACCTGTCATCTGCTGGATGAATGAAGCTTCACTGAGTCACTCCACATCTGGAGAAACTGGGGAGAACTCCAGCATCAAACCAGCTGTCAAGGACAAAACAACCTACCTGGAAGTCACGTTTTTATACCTTTTCTTCTTTGATCTCTTAACTGGCTTTTATCCTTAAGAAACCTCTAAGGACCTTCTATGTCTGGGAAGCTAAAGATAACAGACATTGGAAGGAAACATCTGTTACTTGACTGTATTAATATAGGAGCTTGAGAGACCAAGGTCTACAATATGACTTCCACTAGGTGTGGGCCAGTAAGACTTTCCTGTAGCTGCTGACAGGGACTCATCTGATACTGCCAACAGTCTGAATACACAAAGCAGGTTAGCGATTGAAATGGCACTGAAAGTAAATAATAGCTCTCATAACATGGCCTCACGTCCTCTACCCGTAGACAGTGTCACTTTCTGCAGGCTTAGCTTTCTGCAGCCAAAGGCCAAGTATGAAAAGGAAAGTTTTAGAATTTATAATTTTAAATAGCTTTAATGGTACATTTTTTTGTTAAGATCATTCTAGTTCATTGTTACCACTCTTAGTTCTTTACTAATTTATAAATTAAGCTTTCTCATAGAAGTGTATGTACAATGAAAAAGGAGCCTCCAGAATACTAGGTCCAAGACTGTCCATGGAGATGTGAAACCACCAGCTATATCAGAACAGGTCCCCAGGGGACAAGGAGTAACTATGCCTCTCCTTTGGATTTACTTCATGGGTCAGTAGCCTCGGTTAATGCTAGAATTGCAAAGTATAAATATCAGCAGTAAACCCTGGGGCAACTATGTTTGTGCAGGCAAAATGCTCACTCTGCAATTAAGGGAGGACAAGTATCTATGAATCACTCTTCCTTGCATTCTGACAGGCCCTGGAGCAAGGCTCAGGGATAGGAGCACAAAAAGGATGCTGTAAGAAGCCAAAGGCTGCTTCCAGATGTGCTCCTGCAACCTGGAAGCTGAAAACATCAGGCTAAATATTAAATCAAAGCAGATGACACTTTGTGAATATAGAGAAATGCAATTAGCTAGTGACTGTCCAAACCAAGATCTTTTTACAACTTATAGGATAACTAATTTTACATGACTCGGCCTCCCATCAGCACACAGCAGACTTTTCCTTGTGAATGCACTGGCAAAGTTGGAATAAACATTTGCAGCACACCCAGTTTCCTCTCCAAGGTAATGCACTAGATATGGAGAACAGAGTCAGTGTTTTAACAAGTCTGCTTTCCTTGCCCCACCGCTGGAAACTTTGCCCAGATCATGCACGGATCCTGCTGATGTCACAGCCTGACAAATCAAAACACTTCATGATTGCAATCCCAATACAACTGTGGGACAATGCAAAGACAGACGCTGGAAGTGGAAACCAACCAAAGAGAAAGAATGATTAAAAAAAAAAAAAAAAAAGACAGACAAAGGAAACACAAGACATGAGTCATGCCGTACTTACAACTTTCAGCCTGGTAGTCTGGCACAAACTGCTCATCATTGTCAGGTACCTGAGCTGAAGAAGAAAAAGAAAGTTTAAAAAACAAAATTAAGAGTGGAACTGCCAAGACATAAGGAATCGAATCAAATGTGTCAAGCAAGGCCTGTTTAGATGGAGCTCGGACCTACGCTTATTTGCCAATATAGCCGGCTATGTAAAAGATCAAGACATAGCAGAGAAAAAACAGAAAGGCCCATTGATAGAACTAGAAAACTTGAGTGTGTCCAAAATATCAAGGCAGCAAGTGTGGTCCCTCTGGGTTTCACCTGTCAGAAGGAAACTGAGGGGATGGAAAATACAAGGTGCAGGTTTTCTACATCATACACAGATGCATTTTGCAGGAGTTGTACTAAAGGCATTCCAATCTACCCAAGGCTGTGCTTAAGGGGACCATCTCAGTGACCTTCAAGAATTTTTACAAGTGATATCCCGCTTCATTTGAATTCACATGAATTCCTTCTCATTTATAGAATTGATTTCTCTTGCTAGGTTCCATCTCCTGCAAATCAGACTATCATCATTAAAAACATTTGCCCTAAACTTGTTCAAAGCAAGATGGAAAGTTTTAAAAATGCAAGAATGCAAGGACTGCCACTAACTGGGGCCACATGCAACAACAAAGCAGTGCATTTTAACAATTGTCTTAATAATAATAATAATAATAATAATAATAATAATAATAATAATAATAATAAAAACAGCATCCTTACAAGCAAAATGTTTTCCTGGCTCTCAGTCTCTGCTAAGGAAACGAATCTCACCATTCTGCTGGCCCTAAGGTCAAATGACTTCCTGCTTTACTAACGAAAAGGTACTGGTAGGGAGGACTTAATACATTCGGGGCAATTAAACCACAAGTTCATTCCTGCACCTTGAAATGTTTATCACCTTTGCTGTGGACATTGAAATAGCCTATCTTGTAGGGTATTATTGAGTTTCCAAGCACAAAGATATGCATATCTTTTGTATAAACAAACTACACAGAACAGAAATCAGGTTACTTGTAACTTGCTGAGCATGTCATCTTATTTACTTTCAACATGACCTCATTAGATAGTATTACTTTACTACTAATGTATAATATTGTAAATTTTGATCCCATAAAGTCATATAAAAGCAGATGACAGTCTTTTTTTTAAATGAATGAATGAATGAATGAATGAATGAATGAACTTATTCTGTGTAGGGAATGTCAATTAAAATAATCAGTCTTAGCCAGGCATGTAATTCTACCATTTGGAAGGCTGAGGCTCACCAATATTCTGAGATACCCATCTAGCATCAGGTACAGAGTGAGGTCCAAGCCAGCCTAGGCTACAATTTGAGACTCTGTCTAAATCATACCAACAATAACAGCAACAACAAAAACAATGATCACTCTCTGATGAAATGTTAATGATAAGTGAGTTAAGAAAATAATCCACACAATAACAGAATTCCATATGACTTAATTTTATGTCATATGAAGGAAAAAGAAAGATGATTTCAATAGTTTTTCCCTATATTTATCTCAGTATTCTTTACAAATGCAAATTTTGATGAATAAAGTATACATTGCCTTAGACAAGAATATGACTATGTCAGGATAGTTTTGCCTAGTATTAAAATGTATACATCACACAGTTCCTCTCTAACAGTTTTCTCTCATACCAGTACTTAACTTTATTGAAGACACACCATTCCCTACCACCAAATGAAAATTAACCAGCAATAACTTCCCGTCATAACTGGTACCTGCTCGATCAGCCTGTGTATGGAGCAAGTTTTTCTTCTTATTCAACCAGTAGCTGATGCTATGATTATTAACTTTCAAGTTAGATAAATTTCACCTCTTAACTTGCCACCTATAGGTAAGTTCTAGAATTTTTTTAAATGCCTCTTCCACCATCCACCCACCCACCTTAATACAATAAGGGGATTTTTGAAACCAATAAATAGAGTACTTTAAGCATGATCCAGATACTTCGATCTTAGACCCTTTCTTCTTTCCAATCTTCTACCAAACCGTTTCCTGAAAAGTCACATTCACAAATGCCCTGCAAGCGTTATTGAGGCCAGGCTTTTGTTTTTGTTTTGTGGTTTTGTTTTGTTTGTATGTTTGTTTTCACTTCTAACAAACTTCTAATAAAGCAGGTGGCAGTGGCACACACCTTTAACCCTAGCAATCAGGAGACAGAAACAGATGGATCTCTGAGTCTGAGGCCAGCCTGGTCTACAAAGGCAGTTCCATAACAGCCAGAGCTACACAGAGAAACCCTGTCTCAAAAACAAGCAAGCAAGCAAACACACACACACATGCCTAGAGTCAGAAAAGGTGGATGTACTAGCATCCTCTTAGTTGTTTACATTGTATTTTTGCTACTGACAACACAGTTTGGACATTGGGGTAGGCTTGACTTTCTGCTCAGAAGGATGTTACACACAGAAGAAATGGACTTTACAATACACTTATACACCTAAAATAATTAGGCGTTTAATACATATTTAATAATAGCAAGTAAATAATTAAATCTTGAACTTTAAAAAATATATGTCCTTCTTGTAGTTTTCCTTATAAATTAAAATCTGAAGAGATACAGAGCAGGTTTGATGGCACACACTTTTGTTCCAGCACTAGAGAGGTGGGGGCAGGTGGGTTTCTGTGTTCAGGGCCATCTTTGTCTACAGAGTGAATTCCTGGACATCTAGGATCTACACAGAGTAACAACAATGAAAACAAAAACTAAAGAGCTAAACAGATATAAATATTGAGGTGCAAAATATGCTTTTGAAAAGCCAACATTTGGGGCTGGAGAGATGGCTCAGTGTTGAAAAGCACTAGCTCTTCTTCCAGAGGACCCAGGTTCAATTCCTAGCATTCCACATGCTGGCTGTCACCATCTCTAAATCTAGTTCCAGGGGATCCAATATTTGAGGGAATTAGGTATACCCATGGTTCACAGATAAATATTTAGCCTAAGTACCTATACATATAAAATAATAAGATAACTTTCTACTTAAAATGAATTTCTTTCCAGTGTGGTAGCACAAAGCAGACAAATGCAATAAAATAATAAAACATCATTTAAATAGTCTAATGATAATATTATGCTTGTTTATACAAATGGTTAAAAAGAGGTAGTGAGTTATTTGCAACTTAATATGCCTGTATAGATATGCTCTCGGCAAGACTTTTCCTCAGTCTCGTAAGCCAGAGTTGCAGCTCCATAGCACACATTGCCCCACGAGTAGTGGCAAGAAAGGCCCCTGTGGGTGTGCGACATGTGTTGGGCGTTGGCATATGAGTGGGGTGAGGGAAAACATCTAAGGGGCAGTGGAATCTAGAAGGTATACCTCACCAGTAAGGAGAAAATAGCTCCCTACTAACAATTTGTAAAAGGAGTAAGGACGAAGAGTGCTATTTCTGTTCTAACTCCTTAACATACTGAATAAGTACTTCACACTTATGCTTGAACATATTACAGAATCTTAACAAAAAACATATGACTCACATTTTCACAGAAGCTAATCTTAAGAAACTGAATAGACTGAGTGAAGCAGTGCTCTATTTAAATCGACAAAGGCTCAAGTCTACATCGAACTTGAAGCTGGAGGAGAAGGAAACCATTTAACTCAAAACACAAGTTGGATTTGGGCAAGGAAAATATGACACAGATCCCCACACTTGTATCCTACATTTTTTTTCTTTAATTCACAAGAATTCTATGAAGAAGTAAACTACAGCTGCCTGAAATATTGTTGCAAGCCATACCAAGCCCAAAGTTTAAAAATTAGTAATAGAAGCCAACCTAAAAATTTCTAAATGTTTTTATTACATTACGGTCTATTACTCTAAACTATGCTCGAGGTGATCGATCGTCTTTGGGGAGTGAAAATGTTTCTGTACACAATGTAACGAGAGAGGAAGAAGAGGAAGAATGGGGAAGGGGAGGACTGATAACAGACTTTCATGAAGAGTGAGCATGTCGATTTTATTGGTAATGGCTGAAGCAGCTCCATCAGCTCATTGCACATTAACAGGCCAGTTGCCATTGCATCTCCAAAGCCTTGCTTTAAAAGGACACTGTAGGAACTCTAGGCTATTGGCTTTATCTAGCTTCCTCTCCAAAGCTGCTCTCTAATGCTTTGCCTGATGCGACATAGCCGCACTTGGGGAAAGAAATTCATAAAAGTATCAATCGCAACCAAAATGTCACATAATCGATGCCCCATTTTTCAACTTTAATATGTGTTCTTAAGCACCGGAGCCTTGGGGAAGAGCAGTTTTACATACAGCTTGCTTCTGCTCTACCCCGATTTTCAACGTTCAAATAAAATAATATTCGCCATTTAAGAAATGGGGAACGTTAAAAAAATTTTTTTTTCCAATTTAGCTGCAGGCAAATAAAAACCCTCTTCTTCTTGCAAGCTAGCTGCCTGTTGAGTTTCTTTTAAAGCCAAGAGGGGGAGGAGTGGGAAAATTACAAATGAAACAAATGTCAAGTATTAAAGGGGTTAATATTTAATTAAAACCAGTTCTATCCACTGTAACAATGACCTGGAGCCAAACAAGGCGGAAGATGTATGACTCATACTTTCTGCCCGTGAATGAGACAGCTGATCTCCTCAGCATTTCCTCAAGACAAGCAGGCAGAACTGGATTTCTGCCTCCATTCACAAAAACACAGTCCAGCATGAACCATGTGGCCCAACCGCAATCTTTTCATGTCACACCCTTCCAGAGAACTGAATCCAGGAGGCTGAACTTGCAGGATAAACTCGCCAAGTTTACTGCTCTTTCTCAAACAGATCCACGGAGAAACACATTCAAATAAACGACACACACACGTATACATAAAGAGAGGAGTGTGGGAGGGAGAGAAGGAAAGAGATGGATACACACATATTAAATCCATCATAGTTTATGGGGCACCTTGTTCCAAAAACACGGATGTACAAAACTTAGGAAAGTGTGAGGAAAATAAGGAAAGGTGAACGGGAAGAAGGGAGAAAGAAGAGCAAGCAGGGGGGAGGGGAAAGAAATGGGGAAGAAGAAAGGGCCACTAAAGTACTGAGCCCTTGATGAGCATGTGGGAAGCCCTGATTCCCTGGAGGAAAATAAATACGAGTAATCAAATAAATAAATGGCCTTTCCTCCTTGCCTATGACTCCAATTTTGAGCCATAAGAATGGAAGAGATCATTGTTGAGGTTCACAGCGTTCGGATCAAAGTTTAGAAACGAACTTATCTGAAGGAATTTACGATTTATTTTAAGTAAATCAAGAAGAAAACCGACATTTGCGCTGTAGTACCCCCCTTCTAATCCTAAAAATGAGGCTTCAGTCCATGGAACAAAATAATCATGAGTCCACTAAGCCTGGTTTTATAGACCACATCCGGTTTTCACATTAAAATGGTTGCAAAGTAAAAGCATTAATTAGTGCAGAAATATAAACATATTTAAGCAGCAAGGGAGGGGGACTTCCCTAGACAGAGAGACCTTTAATGCTCGACACACTCTGCATGTGCACTTAAAGGAGGAGGAAGACGGAAGGTCTCAAAACAGCTTCAATTTCGAACTAGACTGACCTGCAGTGCCTTGAAAACTTAAAAAGGAAGTACAGAGACCCAACCAGCTGCAGTTTGCAGCCAGATTGTTTTTCCTTTAGTGCTACAAATGTCTGCCTCTATCATTATTTTTATTATTTTTAATTACAAAGTTGTACATAAATCAAAGAAAGTTGCAGTCTAATGTGCAAGGTATTACACAGTCTTTGTAAGTAAACTGGAAAAGTTCAGCAGCATTTCACCAACAGAAGTCAGCACTTTCTGAAAAAAGAAAATGGCACTATACCCCACTCAATCCAATTTTTCTATTTAAAAATACTTTTTTTTCTTTTGTAAGTAGATCATAGATGAGCCACATTTACATTTTTCCAACAGATATTTAGTCATAAAACACATTTGTTCCATTTGTCTGACCTATCGTTACTAAAACATGAGAGTTCTTTCACATCTTACAGAGATTTCTGGTGCAACAAAGAAAAAAACAAAAAGGATGGTAGCAGCTACAACTCCTTGCAGCATACCAAACCACCACAATACACACAGGAACACACACATACCCGCACGCGCGCGCACACACACACACACACACACACACACCAAGAATCATCTACTACCCAGTTACAAGGACACACACACACACACACACACACCAAGAATCATCTACTACCCAGTTACAATGTTCATCCTTAATGCTCAATTATCAGATCCTGTTTCATAGAACTACACAAAGTACTATAGTTTTCAATAGTGATTCAAATATGAAAAGGAAAGAAAAGCAAATCTAAGGCCAGTGTGCTGTTGTCTATTTTCCTTTTAAAGTAGGGTATTTGAACAATAAAAACTAGTTTCATAAGCACTGACTGTGTGCAGTGGAGGCCACTCGTAAAGAATGAAAACAGCTCACCTTCCCAGTAACTATCATAAAAACATAGTTTGGCTGTAAATGCTGTATCAGAAGCAAACTGAGGAAAACCTATTAATGTCTCTATATCTAGACCAACATGAGTATCATTTGACAAATTCATAAAACCAAAAGGCAATCTTTGTATGAGATAATAATGACATTTGATGTAGAACCTTGTTTTTGGTATTAAAACTCCAGAGGTATACACAGCTGTGGCTGCACCCTGCAACTTGGCTTCAAGGTGTCACTGAACGCCACTGAATCACCACTGGGGCCTTTCTCCTCAATCTCATTCATAACAGAGGACCTCAAGACACCCAGGCCACAACAAAATAAGACAAAAGTAGTTCTGTTTCACATGTGATATATACTGCAACATATTATTTTCCTCTACAATGTATTAGGTAAGCATCAATTGGATATGTTAGGAAAAGTGCCATGGTTTCTGAACTTAGTTTCTATTACTGCTTCCCCCCCCCCCACACACACACACATACACACAAGTTTTAGACACTACTTACTTACTACAGTTTTCAAAACAAGTTAAGAACACAAAATTGCTACAATGCTAATAGAAGTGACAATTGAACGAGTTCTTTCAAGGGATCAAATAATTCCAATGGCCTGTCAGTAGCAATCTAAGTGAAAGGACTGAGAATCGATAAAGAATTGTCCATGGTGAAGTTCAACGTGAAGTAACTATGATAACATTTAAAATAAACATAGTCTCTATTCCTTTTATCTGGTATTGTGGTCATTGAAAACATGAGCTTTATAATTTCCCTCAGGAAGTGATTATTTTTAAGTTGTGGTATATTTGTTACAAGCCTGAAAATTGCAGCATTATTGCTTGGAAAGTGCTTCTAATGTGAAGTTACATTTTACAGATATGTTTTAGATCTCTGTATGGAGATAAATTTGCAGGGCAAAATGAAGTTATATTTTTAGAGAAGACTGTATGAACTCTGACCTTACCCTCCAACAGTCCTGCCTCTTCTACCTCAACTGCCATTTGGAAATAAAATACATTTCAGGATACACAACCATTTACTCCTAAGTAATCAATGTCTTGTACTGGATATAGTTTATGAAAAATTCCTGCAAGCAAAAAAAATATTAAAAATTCTAAGAAGCATCATTTCTATTTAGGGACTTTGGGAAATGTTTTCAAAGTGATAATCATATGACACACTGTAGCAAACTTGATTCTTGTATCTAAAAACATTTTTGGACCTGCTGGCTTCCTAGAGGGATTGTAACTCAAGGGAGAAAGATGGTTAATTGTCAGTGATCTTTTTTTAAAAAGATCAAAATGTCTTAAAATTCCATTCTTTCTTGGCTATGGAACATTAAGAAAAGAAATATGTAACAGTTTATCCTCTGCTGGTTTAGTAATCTATTAATTTCTGCCTGTCCAGAAGAACACAAATGAACAAAACTGGTGACAAATTAACCAATTTTTGCAATCTCTTAGCTAATATTAGTCAAGTCAGAGGATAAGCCAAATTAGAATATATGTACACAATAATTATATTTAATTGCTAAGGACCAAAACTAAATGTCTAGTCCACTAACAGTAAAAAACCCTTCTTACTATTAGATTTTTAAAATTGCATTAATAAATTTTGCTTGCACCATAACTATATAAATTCATGTAGTTATTTTGAAAATGTTTATATTAGCCTAAAATGCAGTTTGTAAATAGTACACCTGGTATTCAGTAAAGAAAAACCCTCAAGATTAATTCCTGTATTTAATTAAGCTTATGAATTCTTTTCTAAGTAAAAGCATGTTCCTTCAAATACATTAGTCCTTATCTAGGTTTACTTTATATAAAGATAAGACTTCCGCGTTGACTTGCAGGTAATGAACAGATAAGAGTATTCCATACTGTTTTAAATGATAAACTCACATTCAGATAAATTATCCAACTCTCCTATCTGAGCCATAAGACACAAGTAAGTCAAGTGCAAAGTAAAAAATAAAAGAAAATGTACTAAAAATGATAAAAGTCTGCCACAGATCCACATTTTAAAATTCTAGAAACAGCTGTTATGCACATCCAAAATCTGCCAACCAGTGCACTCACTTGGATTCAGTTTTCAAATTTAAACATCTTTAAGAATAAAAAGCCTTCCACAGCAAATAGGTGAGTATAGTACCTTATTTTGGTTAAGCAAGTAAATTCTTGAAAAAACAAAATGATTCATAGCCTTCAACTTGAAAAAAAAAAAAAAAGAAAAGAAAAGAAAACCCAAATCAAACCAAACCAAAAAAGATAGATAAAAGTTAACATAAGAACCTCTGCAAATTTTTATAGAAAGTTATCTGAATACATAGTTTATATTGTAATATTAAGTAATCTATTGCAGTAAGTTTCATTTAGAGACAAGCAAAAATTACCTTAAATTTAAATAAAACTTTCACCAATACTTACCATTCATTAACATATAAATGCAACCCCCCCTTTCAAAGGATAATTAAAAGCTATTTAACTTAAATGATTTTGAATCCTTTAAGGTTGTAAAAGCCTTCTGAAGAACTAGAATTATCAGCAAGACAAAGAAACTTGTTTACATGCTAACAGCAACTTGAACAACTGAGTACAAGATCCAGACTAAAAACTCCTCAGTCTACCTCCGAGCACCTAGGGAAGCTCAGAATTCCATTGGGAGACCCTCCCTTTCCTTTGAACCATCTTGAAAAATCTAATGCCAGACTTAGAGTCCCCACAGTACATAAGTACGCCAAATAACAAAACATACTAAATGTTTAAATATCAGCAACTTTCTCATTCTCCCTACACACTCGAGCACACACACACACACACACACACACACACACACACACACACACACACAAACACAGAGCTTATAAAATATTTCACAAATATCCAAAAGAAAAATTTTAAATAGTAAATAGCCAATAAACACCTTAAGCATATCTGAATGGGTCAAGCTTTACTGAAGCCTCATCTCATTGTTCCTATAAACAAAGTTGCACATAATAAAAGATATAATAGGTTGTAGCATAAAATTTTTAAAAACCCAAAATGTTATTAAATGTCCCCATATCAAACATAATAAAAGTCACAAGACATCAAAAGTCAAACTTCAACAAACATTACATGCATCATGACACATTAAACATTTTTAAAAACCTTCAAATCCCAGTAAAAGATTTATTTAAAACCCACAGATTTCTTAACTGAGACATACACACCTAACGTTCTGTGTTGTGAACAAGAAGGAAAGAAGACACCTGCACTTAAATCTTGAAGCATCCCGTCCTGATGAGCCGAGAGAAACTAATTTCTGCCATCAGAAAAGTCCTTCAGCAGAGAACCAAACAATCACACGCGCTGCTCTGAGGGAAACAGCAAGCCAGCCAGTTCTGGCTTGAGGTCTCTCGAGGTACAATAATATAAACCTGATCAATTGCAATTAAAATCTGAGCAGAGGCTTAGAACCTGAAGTCCTGGTGCATTAGTTCTTGCCAAAAGCAGATGTGATTGTAAGCTGCAAGCAATTTCTCCTGGTAATTTGTGATGACACTGGGTAGTGCAGCCCCAGAGTCCCCAAAGACAAACTCATCAGAGGCTCTAATGTATGCATGACACATGAGGTGGCTCTTTTAGAGCTCAATTAATTGGGTTGAACATTTAAGACAGCAAGTTCAGGACTCTCTCCACCCCCTTCTAGAGTTGCCTTTCCCCCTTAAAGACAGTTTTGCCTCTTACCTTCAGCAAGCCATGTTTCTTGTAACTGACTCAGATCTTGAAAGAGTTCTAAAAAGCAAGTCAGACACATCAACATGAGACTCCACGATCTGCAGGCTTCATCAAATGAAAATGTTTGTCATGACACTGCCATTCAATATGATTTTAATTTAGGGAGTGTCAACTGAACATAGGATTCATATCTCAAGTATCTCAATAATCCTGCTTGCTATGACATCAATTAAGGGACACTTTAAGAGATTTCTTTAGGCAACTAAATAATATTATACTTAGTAAACTAAATCAAATTACCTTCTTTTGTCTTTTTTTTTCAAAATAATTAAGAAGTAAGCTCAGGAAAACAAAAAACAAAAAACAAACAAACAAAAAAATTGAAATTCACCAAGATGATCTAAGTACAGAAACCCTTCCTCAGAATGTTTAACTCTTGCTAAAATGGAAGTGGGGTAGATATGAGAAAAACAGAACATTTAGATTTGAATTTTATGTACAAAATACCAACAAAACTTGAGTTAATTTTCAAGTTACATTTTCTAGCCAAATAGCTCAACACTAACGCAGGGTGCAACTTCAAATACAAGCATTTCAAGAAAAAAAAAAAAATCTACTTTAGCAGGTCTATAAAACTCAAAGACATTAGTGTCCTGCTTTGGTTTATTATTAATTCCAAATTATATTCTGCCACTTATGGGGTGGGGTGGGGTGGGGAGGTAGGAAGAAAAGTATCTAATGAGAATGAAAATTTCACAAAGTTTTAGAATTCAGTCCACTTAATTTTAAATTCAATGTGAACTTTAGTAATTAAGTCTAAGTTTCTTCAAATTATAATAAGTGGCCCCACAGAGCTGAAATAATACATAGTATATTGACCTCCTACTAACAATTTATAAGCAGAATCTATAGCCTAATTTACTAAATAATATTGTAAGTATTCAATAAGCCTTAAGTTTGATCTAGTGAACATGTTAAGGCCTATCAACAAATGTTATGACTTCAAAATGCAGTCATCAAACTCACTCATAAAATTTCAACAATAGTATATGGCCTCATTTATATTGTTGAACTTGTAATAAAGTTGAAAGAAAAATGTAAGCAGCGGGTATGGCTGCTTACTTTATCCCAGGGTGTTACAGTTTGAAATTGTTACCTCAGTACAGGGAATTATCTGCCAAACGGACAAGAAGGAACACAAAATACAGTTTAAAATAAGAAGGTCACTGCTGCCTGTTTATTTTCCTCTCATTACTTTTGTGACAAGACCATAAAATAGTCTCCAAGGCAAACTCACTGCATGAGTGGTTGCGTGTTTCAGTCCATGTTTCAATGTCTACTATTTTTTTTTCGATGAGATTGAGATGTCCCCCTTTGGAGGGGAGAGACTATCAGTGAAAAAGAGGCGTTCAGCTCAGAAGCAAACCTCACCTTCTGAATCATGAGCCAGATCTCTGTTAATGAATTTTCTTTTCCTGACATTTGTTGGTTTCTCGGTACAGTTTCTCCCACGCTGACTCTACAAAGGGAAAGATAAAATCCTTTAAAAGAATATAAATCTCAGATGTCACACGTTAAAAAAAAAAACATGCATACATAACTTAAGCCTACTGGATCCTCTCTCTGAGTAGAAAAGAAAAAAAGTTCATAGGAGAACTCCAACACATATTGTCTGACTTTGACAGTCAAGGCTCAGGCTAAGAGAGAGTTCAGCAGTGAGGAGGGAGAGTTGCTTCCCAGAGCATGTCCTAACACTCCTGCTTATCCTCATCCTAGTTACACGTAATCTCAGAATCAAAACATTAAGCCAAAACGCTTAATGTTTTTCTTTTCTTTTTTTTTTTTTTCTGAATCGACTCCAGATTAAAACAGTGAATTCCATTCTCTTCAGACAGCACCCCCTCCCGTAATAAGAGAAGCCAAAGGAAAAGTGGGAAAAGTGAGAAAATGAGAGGGGAGGGGGAAGAAACCCCCCCCCCCAAGACAGCCCATGTAAACACAAAATTGTCAGCATTTGTCTCAACTTCGTTCTTTTCAATGTGGCAGATAAACCCGGCCACAAACTTTGACTGCAGCTCTTGCTGCCCTCCGTCTCCTCTTGCACTCATCGTGGACACATTAACCAGAAGAAGGGGGTCTTAAATCAAAACTATGCCTTATCCGTATCACCCAAAGGTAAGCTCATTTTGTAGATAGGGCTTCTAGAAGCAGAGTCGCCCTACAGTGGCAACAAAGCAGATAAAGTGTCTGCAGTCCCAACCCCCTGCCCCCTCCCTTCGCATCTCTCGCTCTCCCCACCCCCGTCCGAGTCAAGTTTATAAACAGCAACTTTCAAACTGATCACTCACGTTGGTGACCACGTAAGGCACTTGCTGGTCATAAAATCCATCCATTCTGCTCCTCTTCGCAAATATTAGCTCAGTGTTTTATATTTTGAGCATTTAGCTGGAGATTTCCTCGGGATCTGGACTTCTATCAACCTAGAGGGGAACAAGATGGCTTTTAGGCGTTAAAAAAATCATGAATGAAGCTCTTGCATTTGCATAGCTAATTACCCTCGACAGCCCCATTCACAAAAATAAAAAACCCTCCCCTACGCCGCTTTCTTCACCTGGATCCAAAGAAAGCCAAGAGAGTTCACAATTTACATACTTTCGGTCGTATCAAAAATCCTTACAAGAGGCAATGTATTTATTTACACTCTGGATGCTCCCTGCTCGGTCAGTGTACCCCAGGCGGCTCTGATTCGCAAACGTGGGCAAAACTAGCAATGGCGATCAACGAGACTAGCTTTTCACCTAACGGGACTAAAGAGACGGAGCTACCTCTTTCATAAGAATAGTTTTTGCAACCCACAACCATGCAATTATCTGGAGAGACATTAAAAAGTTGTTGGAAATACCCACCTGAAGGCCACGCTAGGCGAACGGCTGCAAAAAATTCCCTCCAAATTTAATAAAAACATTAATTATTGCCCAGCACTTCCCCTTGGAAGCCGAAAGCGCCTCTGACAGAGCTGAATTCGGTGGTTTTTCCTCTACTTCTCCTCCAGGGGCCTCCAATCCAAACTGATGGATCGCTGCCTCCCATTGGCTCCACGTCTCTTTCACAAGATCAGATTTCGGGCTGTCAATCAGGCAGCTTTTGGCCCTTTCCCTTGGGTCTCCTGCGCCCCTATCCCTATGCGACCACTCTGGGAGAAGTCGCAGGGTCTGCACCCAGGAAAAGCCACCGAGGAAATCCACTTCCTTCCTAACTCGCTGTTTTTGTTAAGACCGGAGGGATACTGAAACCTAGTGTACCGAGTCAAGCAGTTCTCATTCCTAGCATTGTTTGGTCCTTTATTGTGTCCTTAAAGCACTGTCGTAGAGGTTCGGGTACAGATTGAGTGTCCACAATCCCTTTTCTCTACCTTTGACCCGGAGTCCACCCACCACACGCTCCAGCCTTGCTCCTCGGAGGCTTTCGGTCCAAGCTATTTTTTTTTCCATTTTTCAACACTAAATCACCACTGTAATAGGGCTTATAAGATTTTTTTAATACATCTTCAATAAAAATGATCTCCTTTCGTCCGTTGGACATGAAAATATTGTGAGGAAAGCAAGCGGGAGAAGCTGCTTCTAAGGAGAGGTGGCGCTGGAAGAGAGGATCCGGAGGAGTACGTAGCAGTGTGGGCGAGGAAAGTCTAAAAATTAGATTCACCCTGGAGAGTGATGAGAGGAAAGAAACCTCCTGTGGCCACAGAGGAGTGGGGGAGGACTTGGTAGTTCGGATGCCCCCCTCCCCCCCCCCCCCCCCCCCCCCCCCCCCCGTCCCCGCCGTTTCCGGAGCTTTTGTTATGTATACAGAGAGGCGGAGGGTGTCACTTACTGTACTTGAAGATTTCACTTCCTCCACCAAGAAGTGGGGGGAGAGCAGGGAGGGCTCGGGTTACAAGGACAATGATGGGACCTTTGGAAACGAGAATGTCTCTGAACCTGCCTGCCCACAGAGCTTAATTCTGATGTGTCCCTTTTGCAGCCGCTGCCCTACCAAGAATTGGAGGCCAGGGAGGAGTGGGGCGGGGGGCTTTACAGTGCTAAAAGTCACTTGAGACCCTGGCGGGGACCAGAGCTGGGGACTAAAGGACTTTTCCAGCAGCTGTTTAGCCCCGCTGAGCAAAGTGTTGCAGTTCTCAATTTCTATTTGAAAGTTTCTTCCCTTAAATGGAACATGGTGGAAACATCAAAATGGGAGCGTGCGCGCCTGGCACTACGGACCCGCTGAGAAAGAGCATGGTTTATGACAAAACCACTCTGCTTCATCATGGGAAAAGTGTAGTTTTCCAGGGAACACACAATGCTTGCCCCGAGCCTAGCCAGGGCGCCGCGAGCGTCCTCTTTGACAGAGGACAGTATCAGAGCCAGGGCGAGGGGTGCGTTCGAACGCTACAAGACTTTGTGAGGGTGCAACCCGAAGAGCGGACAAGAGCGTGGGTAACCCGCCAGTCTGCAAACCCCAGACAAGGCGGTAACAGTTTCCAAAGCCTTTCTGTGAGGCCAGAGCGGGACAGGTATCCAGAGCAACCGGGAGAGGGCGGAGCTTCTCGAAAGGCCCCGGGAGCCTGTCCCTGAAGCCAATGAGGAACCGTGGATTTCCAGTCCATTGTTGTTCATTGCTGACCCCGCAGCGCTCCGCCAGCGGATTGGATGCTTTCGAGCAGGGGGCGTTGCCCACGCCCCCACCCCGTCCACCTTTCGGCTCCATTCACAAAATCCCAAGCTCTCTGGGTCACGTGGTTGGGGGCGTGGCGGGACAAGGGGGTAAAAAATATAATAAAGGCCCAAGTTCCTCAAACCACAAAAGTTTGTTGTTGTTGTTGCTGTTGTTGTTGTTTTGCAGGTGCGCGCGGGTGTCTGTGTGTGTTTCTGTCGTGTCTTTCCTCCTCTGCACACTTGGTACCAAAGACCGGAGAGGAGGGGAAAGTTCCTTTCTATGGAAGAGCAGTAGAGAGAGTTAGAGGAAGTAAGTCTAGGCTAAAGGAATTCTCACACTGTATAATTCCGAGGTACCCTGACTAGGAAAAACTCCTGAAAAGGAGGGAATTGAGAGTGGAAAGAAAGCTGAGAAAGGACTAGTAACTTTTCCTTGCTCTTCAGCACGTGATTGTGTAAATGTGCAAGCTGTCTCTCTGTGTAGAAACTATTCAGCGGTTTCCTCTCAGTAGCTCTCATTTCTACTTTGGATTTATTCCAGTGTCATTTTCTCCCCAGCTTCTTTTAGTGCACGTTTTCACACATTGCCGATTTCTAGGTCCCGAAGTCCATCATCTCTAGACAGGCCTCTTCTTTTAGGATGGTCTATCATGCTGCATACTCTCCACATTTATCCTTTGCAGTTCTTCAGGTGGACCCCCTACCTGTTAACTATTTGATTCTCACAGTAATTGAAAGTTAAGTTCTTATGTGACCAAGCACCCTTTGTCTACAACTCTTCTGAGAAGTCTAAAATGTTGAGCGAAGTATGAGCAACGGGACATTTGAACCATGCCCCTTCTCTCGGCTCCCTTTCTCTGTCCTCACAGTGAGATATTTTCACTCATCCTTGTTCTGCTCCTGGCTCCTTAGTGAAATACTAGCTTCTAGCCTAATGCCTAGTGATGGTCTACCCTTGGCACTGAGTAGAACAATACAGTAGCAGAAGGTAAGGAAAGCGTTGAGAATTTAATTTGCAGTTGTGTTACGCTCCTTGGAAACGTCCGTCCACTGAAGCAGCTGCATGCGCAAGAAGAGGTGCGCAGAAGTTGCACAAAGTTTCCACCACTTTTTAAGAATGTCTTTTAAATCAGTTTAGTACATTCCAGTCCTTCTTGAATGGAAAATTTCATTTTGGCAAGATTTCAGACATAGAATGTCAGTGCAGAGGCCAAGAGGCTTTGACATTTATTTACTTGTATTTTGAAATCCCATCTGGGTTTTGAAATAAGAGCCTGAGTCTTGAGAGAACAACACACACACACACACACACACACACACACACACACACACACATGCACACACGCACACGCACACAAACACACACATCAGTCCCTCTTTTGTTGTTGTTTTTAAAGTTTGGAAAGTTTTTATCTTGCATATAAAACTATTTAAAGCTTTATAGTTCCTTTGCAACTATTTTATGAAGTAAAATAATATACATTAGTGGTTTGTCTGCAGTTGGCTTATGGCATTGAAAATGCATATTAAGTAATTGGATTTCTAAAAGTGGTTTGAGAAAAAAATACAAACTATCACGGTTCTACTTTTTAAAAAGTGCTTAATATAGCAGAAAAAGCTTGAAGCACACAGGGAAGGGAAATACTGAGGAGTGTAGTGGGGAGGGGAGGAGCACCCTCTCAGAGGTGAAGGGGAGGGGGAATGAGGTGAAGAACTCTGGAAGGGGGGACCAGGAAGAGGGTGCAACTTTGGGGGTATAAATAAATAAAATAATTAATTAAAAATTATTTTTATGCCTAAACAGGACTTGCATTCTAATAAAATTTCAGGTAAATTAAAATAGAGAAAAGAAATCACAGGCAAGGTGCCTATGCCTTAATTTCAGAGCTTAGGTGGCAGAGGCAGGAAAATGGCTGCAAGTTTGAGGCTAGCCTAGTCTATGCAGCAAGTTCCAGCCAAGTATACAGAAACACACACACACACACACACACACACACACACACACACACACCTACCGCTGAGGTAGAAAAAAAATAGTAAAAATAGTAAGTGAAATAAAATTACAAATATGATTAAAGTAAAATGAAATTTTCTCAAAATTGTATTATTATTATTAAGCAAACTTAGCAAAAGACTATATAAGTGAATTATTGATTGTCTAGTTTTTACCTGGGACCACATCAAATAGACCAGGATAAGATACACCATTATATAGGATAGTGGGCAATGTGAAAAGCACAGAAGAAAAAGCACAGCATCTCCTCTGCATGCTGAAAGATAACTGATAACTGTGAGAATGTCCTTGACAAGGGACTTAGGGAGGAGGGGTGAGGGTTCAGACTGTCAGAGAAAGATGCAGGAGAAGACATCCTCCTCCTGAATCCTCTGCCATCACCTACTGAAAGTCTGTCAACCATGAAGTCAGAAAATAGTTTCTAATGCCCAGAAATTGGAGAGTGCAAAGGAAATCACATATACTGCATCTTAAACTGGTAATTAGTGGAACATTTTAAAGATAAGTGCTCATTATCCCCTGGTCCTTAAACTATGAACTATCTATTAAACCATAAAGTTGGAGCCAATAATCCTGTCCTGAAAAATTCCACAAAAGCCACAGTAGTACATGTAAGTCAAAAAATTCTGGATGTAATATAATCCCATCCACAAAGTAGTGGATTTAATGAAGTATAATGCTTTGAAATTCAAATGTGATTATGCATCTCTTCCTCCCCCTGTATGTGATTTTTCTGGTTCTTAAATGAAATTACATAATAAAGTCATTAAAAATTCAGGGTCCTAGATGTGTCCACAGTCTTGGGCCCTGTGGGTTTGAGCTAGAGTGCAGAGATCTGAACCTTGGGCTAACTTCTTCGAAGAATGTAAGGGGAAGTTCTCAGTGTGTTAGTCAGATATGTTTTGTTTTGCCTACACATTGACTTTCAAGGGAAATTCACAGAAAACATTTAAAATTCAAATTACACCCAATAACCCATACCTGTATGCCTACAAAAATGGAAGAATCTGGTAACACTGGTCCGAACTCCCATATGGCAAATTCTGTTGTCTTCCAACAGAGAAGATCTAGTTTGGGAAGGAAATTGCCAGCAGGAAGTGTTGTTGAAAGGAGCTCTCCTTCCTTGTGTAAGGACATGGGCTCTCAGCTTTGCCCTTGTGCATTTTTTTTCAATTTCTATTTCTCTTGTTTCCATCGTCTCCCGTACTTCTGTACTGACTTTGATGTTCCACCCATGAATTTCTCTCTGTCTGTGCATGTCTCTATTTGCTCTTGTCTTTGTGACTTTCTTCTAAAAGAACTAGCAAAGAAAACAAACCAGGAAACACAGTCTATGGTATCTTATATTTTGTTTTTGACAATGAAGAGAGTGTGAGTAAAGACAGATGTATCTATGTACAGTACACATATTCTCAGATATTTTTTCCCTAGGTCTAGTTCTGAGTACCATGGGAACACTAGGGAGGTCCAAACTATTTACTTTCTAAGAGGTATTTCTCTGAGCTCTGTGTTCTGTGTTAAAGTTGGTCACCATCTACCCGCTGATAAACTCTTCAGAGCTCTAATGTTCTTAGTGACAGACATAATCGATGGTTTTGTGAAGATTATCAGGTAAATGAGTTGATAAATAAATGGCATGTTTCTGAATAGCTTCCTCCAAAATAGACTAGCCTCTACTAGTTTACTCTCTATTGTTGGGATAAAGACCATGACCTAAAGCAACTTGGTGTGTTTTGGGAGGTAGGGGTCGGGACTGGAGGGATGGCTCATTGTTACATTGGCTGAGGCCTAGTAGTCTGTTTCCTCCTCTCACCCACATGGCAGATCACAACTGTCTGTAACTCCATTTCCAGGATATCCAGTGTCTGGGGGCACTAAGCAAGCAAGCTGGGGTGGTGGATGCACTCAAATGCAGACAAAAACACTGATAAAGGTAAGTAAGTTCAAGCAAACAAACTTTGTAAAAGCAACTTGATGAGGAAAGCATTTATTTGCCTTATGTCTTCCTACCATAGATCACAGCCCACCATAAAGAAAGTCAGGGCAGGAACTGAAAATGGGAATGTGAAGAAGTCTCATGATAACCAGGAAAGGAAGGATAACAGAAGGAAAAATATATAATAAAATTAAAAGTGGAGAAGAGAAGGAAGAGAAAAAGAAGAGGAGGAAGAGAGGAGGAGAATATGGTTGGGAATGTGTCTTAGTAGGAGGCATTTGGGTAATATATATGAAATTGTAGGTTTCAACTGTAACATTGAAAGTCAAATTCATTATGAACTTTAAACGCATCTTTTTGTATTTTTAAATCTTGCTTCAATATAGCTGGGAAATAAAATTTTGCTCTAGTAATTTTAAATGATGATTTAAAAGTGACACAGAAGTCAAACTATTTTTCAAATGTACCAGTTGACCTTCTTCTTCTTCTTTTTTTTTTTTTTTTTTTTTTTGGCACAGCAACATACATTCTCTTGACTTCTAGGCATGTGATATTGATGTGTGTAACAGGAAAGTGTCTGAAGATAACTAGGAATCCCAGTTGAGCTAGTGCCTCTTTTGATTTCTTATTTATTAAATGAAAGGCTTGTAATAGACTTTCTTGAAATCCCATAAAAGCGGTCCAGTGATTTTTATATTCCTAATAAATGACTTTTCTGAGCACATCAGTTGTGGGGAGAAAAGAAAATCACACATGCACACACACACAAGCACACTACACCAGAATACTAGAAAAACAGAATTTCAGAAAGAATAGATTGGAAGGAAGTGTAGCCCAACATCCCAACATAGACCATATTGTTTCTCTCTGAGAGTCAATTTCCACATTTGCATATTGCATATACATATTATTTTCTGAAGTTTCTGCTAGGAGGAAATAAACCAACAAACTGAATGGCTTAGCAGAATAGGACTGCAGCACAAGTTCCCATCCATGTACATTTTGAGGGTCTTCTAACCATACAACAGAGATCCCTTCTCTGGGCAAGTTTCATTAAGATCTGCCCATACAATCTTACAGAGAGCTTGCAGAACTATCCCTGACACAAGAAGCACCCGGACTTCCTCTCCAAATTAAAGCAAAGTTCTGGCTCCCATCCATACAGGGGCCAACCCTTGGTCTATAAAGCTGACAAGGGATTGTCTGCTGCTCAGACAGAGGACTAACACTTCAGAGTCCTCTCCCTGTCTTTGGTAGTCAGCTGACAGATGCCTGTCACAGCCTACCCATTATCTTGCAGTTCAGATCTCCTTTCTGAGTTCAAAAGTCTGACACAACAGGAGACTTGGTTGCAAGAAAGTAAAACATAATAGTGTTCCAAAACCAAGCAGTTTTAAAAAGGGGCCAAAGAGTGGCCATGTGTCCATCACTTCCTTAAACTCTAGAAATTCTCCCTTGAATAAGGGTCACCAATGATATTTAAGTCAGCGTCTTGATATTTGAAGAACAATGTGGCTTTGAACTTTGTAATAGTGATTTTACTTCTTTGTGATCTTCCTGAATTCCCTTTTATATTTAAAATGTTCCTTTTGTCCTGAGTTTCTTCTCAAGCTTAAAAATAGCCGTTTGACTACAGGCATTTCATGTGAGCACATCAAAGAAAGCTATAAATCTTCCTTGTATCTATGTGACACACTCTAAATAAAACTCAGGGTCTTGTTCTCTTTGCTATGATATCAAATATCAATGGTCATTGGTTTATCATATATAATTGGGAGCAACATCCTTTACCTAGAAAAAGGTTGTTTATGAATGGATTCTTATTTTTTCCTAGGGAAAATTTATGTGCGACTCTTGTGACACCTTTTGCACTAATAAAGGAAGGCAATATCAGAAAGGTCTTCAAGCAAGAATCTCATTGCTTCAGGTATCTGCATTTCAAGTTAAAACATAGATAATTTTTTCTGAGCATGCATGCAGCATCAAACCATTTTTATTGACATCTAGTCCTATCTTTCTCCCTCTCCCTCTCCTTTCTTGTCTTCCTGTACCCCTCTCCCTCCTCTAATCCTGTCTCTGTCTTTCTCTCTCACTATCTTTCTTTTATTCATTTTATTTTGTGAAAAGGACTTTCATGATTTAGCCCAAACTTATACTGAATTCTTTACGTAGTAGAAGTTGGCCTTGAGCTTCTGCTTCCATCTCATGACTGCTGAGATAATAGTCATACACCACCATACCCTGTGTGACTGTTAAACTAATAGTGTAATAGTGTTATCAGTTAAATTGGAGGAAAAGGCCACAACATTTATTAAGTAGCTATGAATAGCTCTTGCTCTTTCCTGAAGTAATGTGGGGTATTCCTTGCAGGTCAATCTTACAAAACAAAGAAATATCATTCACTCACTTTGTTTGTTATCAGCATTATCAATGCAATAAACATCCTCTCATCTTTTAACACATTGATCCTCACTTAGTAATAGCCTGTCCATTCAAAACTGAATCCCTCGTCAAAAATGATCTAAGTTATTAATTCTCAAATTGTCTGCACCTGAAAAGCATGTATTATGTACTCTTGAGTTCTAAGTTAGTGTGAACTGTAGACACTTAAACCAGTCTACATTCATTATTACCATATTACTTTGACTCAAGAATCCTGAAGCACCTTCTGGTGTCTACATTACTTACTGTGGTATATGCCACCAAATGAGGATCCTAAAGTAAGAAAAGAGACATAAAACAGAAAAAGGACACTCAGAGGAGCTTCCCAAGGCTCAGTCAGATTTCCCTGTTGAGGAACAGACAACAGACATAAAGGGCAGTGGGGCTCATATTTGATGAAGCTCATCACCACTTCACCAGAGCCCAAGCTGTTTGTTCTAAGTTGTAAGTTTACTAGGAAAAGATATCCAGATCATCACTACAGCAGGAGTCTTTATTGTTCTCATAAGAAAGGTGACTATGAAAGGCTCCCAGGAGTCAATTAGGGTGACCTTAGGTGAAATGCCCAACAGTAGGGAGATAGAACCTGAAGAAAGCACCTCTAGGAGATAGACAGGTCCCTCAGTGGAAGGATGAGGTCACCAACCTGCAATCAAATATTTGACCTAGAATTGTTCCAGTCTAAAAGAAATGTAGGAACAAAAATGGAGCGAAGACTAAAGGAAAGGTGGTCCAGTGCCTGGTCCAACTGGGAATCCATCCCACGGGGGTTGGGGGGGGCACTAAACCTTGACACTATTACCAATGCTATGTCATGATTGCAGATAGGAGCCTAGTATGGGTGTCCTCTGAGAGGCTCTACCAGCAGCTGACTGAGACAGATAGATGCAGATATAGTCAACTATTGGACTGAGTTTGGAGTCACCTACAGAAGAGTTAGGGGAAGGATTGAAGGAAGAAGGCAACACCATAGGAAAACCAACAGCATCAACTAACCTGGACTCCTGAGAGCTCCCTGAGACTAAGCCACCAACCAAAGACCATACTGAGCTGGTCCCAAGGCCCTGGCACATATGTAGCAGAGGACTGTCTTGACTGGTCTCAGTGGAAGAAGATGTACCTACTCCTGTAGAGACTTGATGCTCCAGGGAAGGAAAATGCTGTGGGACTATGGAGCCCACTCTCAGAGGAGAAATGGAGGGGGGATGGGGTAAAGAGCTTTGGGAGGAACGAGTAGAAGGAAAGCAACATTTGGAATTCAAAAAAATAAAACAATTCATTGAAAATAATAATAAAGAATAATGAAGGAAGGAAAAAAAAGGAGGAAAAGTGACCAATCATTTGTCAGTGGCACCACATTTATTATTACTATTTTTTTTCTGCTTCTAAAAGTATTCCATGGGTTTCGGCACATTGATGTCTTTTTCCACTTAGGGGAATGAATGTCGTCCAGTTCATAATAGTAAATGAAAAGCTAATTGAATGTTTCATACCTAAATTGGTGGAATTCTGCCCACTTCTAACTCAGACATTCTGTCACATCAATCCGCCAAGTCAATCACTAGAGATCTTAGCATTTTCAAGGCCAGCTGGAATGTGTTCCTTCTTTCTCTCTAAATCCTGCTTCTCTTAAGCTGAGTTAAGTTATTGAGAATGTTGGGTTGTTTAAGAAAGATGGAAGCACTAGTGGTCATTTACAGATTCTTGGTGTCATCTTCTCTGTGACCCTCATCCCCAGCCCTTAGCTGCCTGTTCATCATAGATACTTCTAAATAGCATCGTTTTCTCTCCTTCTCCATTTCCCTTATCTCCATCTTCCTGTCAACAATTATAATTATCCTGACCTAAAGTTTTTCTTTTAAACACTAATAAAATTGTCCTGGACTTTTTTTTTTTTTTTTTTCTGACTCTGTTCTCAGTTTTTGTCTTTAATTAACATGACTAAGAACCCTAAGAAGGGACTCTGATTTTCCTAGTAACACAAACTGACAAAAGAACCTTTTCTTTTCAGTGTGTGAAATATAATACATTCTAGATTGCTTTTTTTTCCTGCTACTAGAGCTAAGATACCAGGTCTGATATTTTATCACACTCAGATTATAATCCCATCACTCTAGAGCAACATCCAAGTAGAAACATTAAATGATTGTTATAGCTATTAATAAATTCATTTTTGTTTATTTTGAGGCAAGATCTCATAAAGCTCAAACTACTCTCACATTTGCTATGTAGCCTAGGCTGGCCTTGAACTCCGGCCTTTCTGCCTTTATGTCTTGAGTCCTGGAATTACAGGCATGCACTATCATGGCAGACAATTTTTTAAGTTGTTCAGGTAAAGGACGTGTAGCACTTCAAGATATCGTATACTTATGGGTTTAACTTTGTGGGATGAAGATTTGTGTAGTAAAAATCTTAAACTCTAGTTTCAAATTACTTCCTCATACTGAGTTCACTATTTATCACTCACTAACAGTGTGCAGGGTTTGGGAGATAGCTCAGTTGGTAAAGCGCTTGCTATGGAAGCAGAAGAACTCAACGTTAATGACCAGAACTCATGCTAAACAACACTAAATATGATAGTGTACACTTGGAATTACAGTGCTTTAGAAAGAGAGACAGGAAGGTCCTTGGGAATCATTGACTATTCCCTTTAGGTTGCTTAGTGAGCTCAGATCAGTAAGAGACTCCCTTGTCCCAGCCAATATATATATATGATAAGGTAAGCAGCAATCCCTGAGGTCTGAGATCTCTCCTCTGGTGTCCTCAGTGTGGGCATGCACATGTTACTTGGTATCTATGACAGATTATGCCTTGTTTCATTTATGTATTTTCTTAAGATATTACCTCTCAACTGTTTGCTAAGTGTTGCTATTTTATGCCAAGTCCTCTTCATTTCATTCATTGTTTTGTTTTATGGTCTTGTTCTATTTTATGTATGCCTGTGCTTGTTTTTGAGGTTCTAAGGATTAAATCCAATGCCTTGAGTAGGTTAGGCAAGAGCTCTACTGGTACGAAATACACAGAAAATTTGGGGAACATGGGAAAGGAACTGGCTCATTCGTGACTCTGAGAGTGCACAGCACTGGGGATATAGCTTAATTGGCAAAGTGCCTGCCAAGCATGTGTGAAAGCTTGGATTTGGTCCCTAGCACTGCATAAACCATGCTAGGTGATATATGGTTTTAGTCCTATCACAGGGAAGGCTGGGAACAGGGAGCATCAGAGAGTCAAAGTCATCTTTAACTACATGGAAAGTTTCACATCAACAGAGGCTCTGTGAGCTCTCTGTGTGTGTGTGAATATCTATCTATCTATCTATCTATCTATCTATCTATCTATCTATCTATCTATCTATATAAAATTAAACCCAGCCCAATTAAAACTTTCTAGAAGTTGCATAAACAGAATCAACACTCCATATACGTAGTGATATTTCAAATAAGAATGTTAAGATGGAAACCAAACAAGCTTTGATACCTAAGTGTATATGATCTTTGAAAACAGACCCTGAAGTTTTCTGGGAATCTCCCAAACAAAACGATCAACTTTGTTCACAGTAAAACTGTACTTAACCCCCTTAGGCAACCCTTATGACCTACAACTTTACCTTATCAGCCTGCTGTCATATTCAGTGCAGCCCAGGAACCATCATAGCATCCCACTTATCGTTAAGGGAATCCACAAATCTTTCAACCATGTAACTTCAGAAGCTACCAAAATGATATGCATATATATACAAACACCAAAACACACAGCACACTCTTTTTTTAATACTTGTCAGCTTGACCAGTTTCTGTAATTTATACTCACATTCAGTATAATACCTTTTCCCTATGAAACTTATTTCTGTCAATGCCAGTGCTTATATCCATGTAAAATTGCTTTCTTTCCGTTGTTGTTGATGATGCTGTTGGGGGATGTGTCAAGAAAGGGTTTTCCTGTGTAGGCTGTCCTGGAAGTTCTGTAGACTAGGCTGGCCTCAAACACAGAGATCTACCTGCCTCTTCCTCCCAAGTGCTAAGACTAGAGCAGTGCACAACCACTACCTGACACATGCTTAAAAACAAAAACAAGCTGGGCGTGGTGGCGCATGCCTTTAATCCCAGCACTCGGGAGGCAGAGGCAGGTGGATTTCTGAGTTTGAGGCCAGCCTGGTCTACAAAGTGAGTTCCAGGACAGCCAGGGCTATACAGAGAAACCTTGTCTCGAAAAACCAAAAAGAAAAAAAAAAAAAAAAAAAAAAAAAAAAAAAAAAAAAAAAAAAAAAAAAAAAAAAAAACAAAACAACAACAACAACAAAAAAAACCCCTTACTTTATTATTTTATATTATATGTATGTATGTGGATCTGAGTGTCCTAGAAACGATTAGAAAGTTATCTGGGGAAAAAAAGGAAAAAGAAAAACCTGAATATTTAAGAAATAATCAGTATGCTCCAGTACAGGAGAATGCCAGGGCCAAATAGTGGGAGGGGGAGGGTAGGGGAGCAGGGCGGGGGGTGGGTATAGGGGGACTTTTGGGATAACCCTTGAAATGTAAATGAAGAATTTCTCTAATAAAAAAAATCCAAAAAAAAAAAAAAGAAAGAAATAATCAGTTGGATACAAATGAATTTAAAACAAAATTAAAAGCCTTCTGGCATTATCAGAACTAACGTTCTGTGACTCAGATCTCAGAAGTAGCTGATGGAGTGAAGAGAGAGAGCAGCAGCTCTCAGAGGTGGGCGTGACTGTAAAGGTGTGGTTGAAGATAGCCAGCACTAAAGTTTATAGACACATCTGCCTGGTCATCTAATGTTGGGGGTTGGTTTGGTGCTGCTTGTATTTATATGCTAAATTCTGTACCCAAAGATCTGATTGTCTCAAGAGGAGCAAATTCCTATGTAAACCAGCCTTTACTGTGCAGTCCTCATTCCACAGTTAAAAACCATTGGTTAAATAAAAATGCCTACAACCAATTACTGGAGAAGATATAGACAGGTGGAGTTTGAGATACCAGTATAGGCTTTGCACGTAGGGACCAAGAAAGAGAAGGAAAAAGGAGAGAGAGAAGGAGCTCAGAGCAGGAAGCAGAGAGAAGAGGAGGTCTCCGTTAGTCATGATGGACCAGCAGCATGTGCCAGCATGAAATGCCTCTCTAGGATGCCAGGCTCCTGCAGCTGAAATAACCCAGGAAGATTCAAACAACCAGAATTTGGGGAACACAGTTGGGGAAGTAGTTAGTTTAGCATTAGAGAAGTAGATTAGGTATAATCCTCAGTAATTGCACAGAGCCTAATTAAAAGAATCCACACTTCAAGAATGGGTGGTGGAGTATCATTATTGGCAGATGGGGAAGTTGCTAAACAATAGGAAGATAATATATCAGGGTAATTATTTGCACAATTGGTTTAAGAAAGCTTGGACTTTTCCTGTAAGGAGGAGAGTGACACAGGGCTTAAGAACAAGACTGCTTTCTGAGTGTCACAGCTCAAAGTCTGAAAGGTCTCCTGTTCCAGTCTCCAAAGTATGTAAGAAACTAGGAAACTTGAAAGCAAAGGCAATTTAAAAATACAAATGAAGCTTTCATGAGACAAGAGTTTTTTGGTTGTTTTTTTTTTTTCCTGAAGCCCTTAGATGACCTAGAAATCACTATGCAAACCAGGATGACCTACAACTCAGTGTAAATCAGGATGGACTAGAACAGTATATACCAGGAGGGTCCAAAGCTCACAGTGTGGAGAAGAATGGCTTAGCACTCATAATGTAGACCAGGATGGCCCACAGTGTAGACCTGGATGATCTAGCACTCACAGTGTAGACTGTAGTACTCCAAGTACAAAACAGGATACCTAAAACTCATGTACCTTCTGATTTTTGCCTCCTGAGTGATGGGCTTATGGGCATGTATCACTATGCTCCCCTGAAACCTTTATGATTAGAAAAATTCCTGCTTTCTCATTTATTTCTATAAATTATAATCCTAAACATGAAACAGGAAAGAAATCTCCTGAGGCAACAAGGGTAAGAGCATGATGGATTATCAGCTAGTGTCATAGCATGGGACCACTACGATTGAAAAATTAATTTTTGTTAATTTTTTAACTGGTCAGAGGGAGCAAGAACAGGACATATAGACTCCTCATTGTGTCAGCCTTACATAAGCCTCTCTCTCTCTCTCTCTTTCTCTCTCACTGGAACATTTTTATTCATATTTTATTTTAGCTATCTCTCTCTTTCTCTTTCTCTCTCTTGCAACACACAAACAAACAAACATACAAAACAAACAAACATACAAAACAAACAAACATACAAAACAAACAAAAAAACAAAAGATGAAAACATCTCAGCCATGTTTCCAGTTCCCATAAAACCCATAAAAGCATAAGACCCATAAAAGGCCAGTGCGCAGGGCTGCACTTTGGCTTTTCCTCCCTTGATTGTCTTTCTACCATACTTCCAAGAATTCTTACTTTTCATTAATTACTGTTCTTTCTGGTCACTCTTTATCCTTATTTCCTTCTTTTTAAAAACTATTATTTGTACCCTTCTGTATAAACGTACTCCTGCTTGTCTGTATACACACGCACTCTGTGTATGCAGTTTCCACCGAAGCTACAGAAGGTATTGAATCTCCTGGAACTGTAGTCAGAGGTTGGTGAGCCATCTTATGCAGGACCTCTGCAAGAACAGCAAGGGTTCTCAATATTTGGGCCATCCCTGAAGCTTTCTTTCTTATTCTTGAGTGTCAGACAACAAACCAGGAAGCCATTGGCTTGGGGTGACTTTTCTAACTGATGTCCAGCCCACTAGCACCACAAGTTCAGCTCACCAAAACCAGGGAAGGCTTGGTTACATTCAAAGAATGCATATTATTGTGAATTTCATCATTACAAAAAAAAAAAAAAACCAGGAAAAAAAAAGAAAACAAGAATAAAAGTATAAAACTGAGGAGGTGAGAAAGATGTTAGGCTTAACTTTCAATTATCTTTTCTGGCTCTACACTGTTGGCTTTAAAGAAGTTTCACATGAGTGACAAGTGTCAGAGATGGCTGACATGACATTTAAGGCAAGCCAATCCTTAGTATCTCTCCGACTTGAGACAAAAGTGCAAGTGAAGGCTATAGACTCTATTTCTACATAACAACAACAGCAAACCGTGATTTAAGCTAAAATGAACAGCATAGCATAAGCTTTTGTCCCAAGCCAGACTCGGAGCCGAAGGCCAGAGGACCCAGAAACAGCAGCACACACAGAGCAGAAGCTGGTACGGACGAAAGTCTGCATCTCCCAGGAGAGCAAATCTCCCCTGTAGCTTCTCAAGCAGTAGGAACAAGGTGTCTCGTCCTCCTCACCCAGCGTTTCCCTTCCAGTATTCCTAGATGTCTACAGTCTACCCGGGCCGCATCTGGAGACTGGAGGGCTAGAGCCCAGCAGGTAAAAAGAACCCCACTGTAAGGATAGTCTTTCTGGGGAACTGGGGCTTGCTCCTTCTACACAGGTGCTTCACTCTCCTGTGCTTTCCCGAACAGAAGTTGCACTTCTTTCTGTCCGTACCTCTCACCCCATCACCCCATACAACCCTGTGGTCACCACTATTCCCTACTTTATAATTTATTCAATAGTGTTTCAAGCTTCCGAATTACCTAGTGTCTGTGCGAATTGAAAACACCTCCATTACTGAAAATAAATAGACCAAAGGCAGAAAAACATTGTGGTCGTGTTCCTCTATGAGCAGCATGTGGAATTAGGGAGAGCGCTTGGGCCTACTGATTGGAACCTATGGGCAAAACTGCTTAAATGCATCATAAGGCTCTCCTATTCAATTCTATGCTCCCACACTTTTGGTGAATTGTGTGTGCCTCTATTTTGTAGTCATAATCTCATGATAGCTGGCTCTGGTTAAAAAAAATATGGCATGTGTTTAATGGGAAAATCACAAAGAAGAATAATGTGCATTTCATGTTTTGTAGAATGGATACCGTTTATAGAATTTTAGGATTATTTACCAATATTACCAGGAGGTGGCTTAATACACTATTATGAATTATCTTTCTGATTTAAAAATATACATATATGTATAGTGTATACATATATTATACACATTATGTATATTATACATAATATGTATATATGTGTATATTGTGAGTGTTATCAGTGTGAGTCTTCAGTTTCTGGGTCTATAAAGGAAAGAATTGAGAATTTTTATGCACACACACATATATCTTTTACGTATAAAGAGGAAAGAGGAAATATATTCATGGAACATTTGCAATCATAAAAAATTTATTAGAGTTTGACAACCTGGCTTATGTTCAAGAGGAAAAAACAGATACAATTCCTTTGTTGGTTAGAGATAAAAATTTCTTAGATGTTTCCACATAACATGTTGCATACTGCTTTGTTTTTTTTGTTGTTGTTGTTGTTGTTGTTGTTGTTGGCTTTTTTTTTTTTTAAATGAGTGTGTATTTGTGTGGAGGTATATGCACGTGACTGGCAAAGGTTTCCAAAAATGCTGGAGCTAGAGTTACAGGTAGTTTCATGCTGTCTGATGTAGGTGCTGAGAACTAACCCCATGTCCTCTGTAAGAGAAGTATACTGTCTCTCTGGCCCTCCATCCACCTTGATGTGTACTTTGTCATCTTTGGTGATGCTAAGGACCAAACCCAGATGTTTACCCATGACTGGGCAAGTGCTATGTCACTAAGCTATACCCATTAAGGATTCATAGTGTTGTTTCTATGGAAGGGATCTTATTTTGTTGACCAAATGTTCTGTTTGTTCGTTTGTGTGTTTGTTTTTCTGTCTGTTTGGGACATGGCTTCTTTATGTAGCCCTCTCTGTCCTGGTTGGCTTTAAGTTCAGAGATCAACCTGCTTCTCCCTCCTTCATACTGAGATTAGTGCCACTACTCCTGGCTAGAAATAATCCTGAACTTTAGTAAGTACTGTGGCCAGAAAGATCTACTGCTAAAGTTAACCCATCTGTCTGTATTTGTAATATCTATTGGTTTGAAATGAAATGATATATGGCTTTCTGGGTTCTGAATTTAATATTGCCCAGTCTACAGCCTAACAGTAGTCAGTCTGTCCTTCAATTTTCTTAACTATAAAAACGAACTTATTGTCATTTTCTGTTTTCTCTCCTGTCTTGGGAACATGTGGCCAAATTAAATATTTGTAGTTCAGGTGAGTGTCTCCATTTTATACAATAAATAACTATTCTTAAAATTTTCCATTTGAAAAAGAGTCATGTGGAAAAATAGACGCAGGTTTAGGTGAAGGAGACAGGAATCTTAGGAGAAACTGGTCATCCAGGCCAGCGCTAAAGGCAAGTTCCAGGGTTAGCAATAGTTCTTGCTTCAATATTAGACACTGACATAGAATTAATGGCAACATCCACTGTCAACCATGGGTCTTGACATGGGTTGGCATATGTGTACAGGTCTATAACCACATATATGTAGGAGCTTATACATATAACACATACACGTACACTTTATACTTAGATACTAAAATACAAAGCTACTTCCTGAAGACCCAAGGTCATTACTTAGCACCCATGTTGTGTGGCATAGTAATAGTAATAGTAATAGTAATAGTAATAGTAATAGTAATAGTAATAGTAATAGTAATAGCTCCCTATTACTCCCACTCTAGGGGATACCATAGAGAAAGATCATCACTGACATAGACATGAGCGTATACACATAATAAGTAAAGCTTTAAAAATATCAGAGTCATAAAAGCAAATAAATAAAGATGCAATAATGAAATAGTTGAGAAAAGTAAAAGAAAGAAAGGAAAAGCCCAGTGGACTATTAAAGCACATCTCTGAGTATGACTGGTTTTCATGTCGTTTTCTGGGACGGTGAGCTCATGATGGCTTTGATCTCACAGATAGATCACTACTTGGTATACCTATATAGGACAGAAATTTTGGGAAGGAGTGAAACACATAGGTGTGCCATAGTTAGGAGGTAGCTCCCTGCTCCGTACTGTACCCTGGCCTCTTCTTATATCTTTTTTTATTTTTCTTCTTCACATTTCTGTCTTCTAAGAAATGAAGAACAGCTTCAGCCTCCTTCCACCATAGTCTTCTGTAATCAGCCACAGTTTGATCCCTAAATAAGTTTCTCCTCGAAGTGATGTGGATCATGGTGGAAAAATATAACTAGTACAAAATGTTTAGTTTTCAAACACACTGTAGTCCCTACAGAATAACCACATAGAATCTATTCTCACAACACACTGCCCTCTTCCCATTCTTGGAATGTATGCATTTGTTTGATAGACTATATGAAGCTTAATCTAGGTCTTTTGTTGTTTATAACACAGGAAAAATAATTTTATTCATTTAGGTTTATATTTGTACCATATGCTCAATGGATATTTTTGTTCTTCATTAATTTCAGCCATCATTTTTTTTAGTTTGTAGAAATGTCATTTTATTGCTGTGTCATTAACAGCATGGAACTGACTTTGAACCTCATCTTGATTGGTTAGTAAGAGAGTCAACCTCAGTCATTTGGCCAACATCCATCTCCTTTCTAGGGGCATACAGACTCTCAAAGTTTCATAGTATAACTTGAATTCCCTCAAAATTAGGATTTATTTATTGCCCTTTGAGACAGGATCTCACACTGTAGTATAGGCAAGTCTTAAGCTTTAGATAATACTCTTACCTCAGTCTCTCAAATGTTGCAGCTATGGCTGTGAGTTGTGCTCTTGTTTTTAAAATTTTGTAATTTTTCTGTTTCAGGAAATATGATGAGAGGGGAGGCACTTTTTGAAGAGGTCCTAGAACACACACTTGGTGAGTTCAGTAAGAACCCAACAACAGGCCCAAATCGAGACTTTTGTGACTTCTCTGCTAGCCCAAATCCACTGAGACTCCCAGCTAACTCTATCATTGTTTTCTGACTTTTGATAAGGCAGAGACCTATTGAGTGGTTGGTTCGTCTAGTGTGTCCCAAGTTGTACATGAATCTATTATACATTTTTATATTGTTTTTCTCCCTATGCAAGTAAGGAAGGCCAGGCTCTGATGACTAAGGGCCTCCAGGAACAATAGAAGTGGTGGGATACTAGAGAAAGCTTTGCTACTCAATGTCTAAGCCCACTTCCCCTTTAAGGCAGACAAAGCCACTCAAATGACTCTGCCAAGACCTTCAAGATTAGCCACCCCACCTAGAAGTTCAGTACATCGAATTACCTCCCTCAAGTTCTTCAACACCCTTGTATTTCATCAACTATTGGGGCACAGATGCTATCATGGGTAGAATTAACTCAGAGTAGAAAGTAAGAGGGTCATACGTTCAAGGTTATCCTTGAAGCAAACACAGGTGAAAGGATGATTTGTTAAAGTAAGCACATGAAAGGACATGTGATAAAGGATTCTTCACCAATGGACAAGCATGCACTTGTTCTTCTTACATTGTATAAGAATGAGACCTATTTGTCATGACTCCATAAAGAGAAACTCACCAAAAGACCTCTGGTGGTGTTCCAGTGGCTTGTTGCTGCTTCCATGGACTCTAGCAGACTGGCAGATGATGTCAGCTGGTACAGACTGAGTGCTGGTGAGGCAAGACCTGTGGATGACACATGGTATTTGGAGGGAGTATAAATAGGACTCAATAGACAGTTAAGGGGGCTATCTAGCTTTGCAATACTTTGTTGATTTCATGTCTTCTGGAACCTCAGAGAACTTCTCCTGGCATTCCTGTTGGTTCCAGGTAGATTCAGGGGAGGCCTGGCTGTTTCTGCTGGGTTATACCAGTGCTGCTGATTCCTTTGTGCTATTCCTATACTACGGAACTCGAATGCTGGTATATTAGCGAAGTGTTTGCGAATGGATCAAACTCCTTCTGATGATTTCCTTACAATGCAGATGAGATTTGAACAATTTCTAAACAGGTCTACTTTCCCCAAATCCTAAAAACTTTGCTTTTCCACTACCTCTGATGGGTGGTGGGCTAGAAGGGAGGTAAAACCACATAAGAACCATTATTAAAATTAGGGTGGAGAAATTTTTAAGCTAATACTTAGCCCTACCGGTGGCATTAGATATGATATAGTGTTAGTGAGAGGTGGGTATATGTTTCGAATCTCCAATTCCAACATTACTTAGGAGACTAAAAGGCAGAGGATTGCCATGAACTTGAGGCCAGTTTTGGATCAAGAGAGAGTGTCTCAAACCACACAAAAGACCCCTACCAAGCAAATGGGAGAAGCATAGTTCAGGTGCAGAGAAGGGCAGCATCTTACTCACCAGGTGCAGAGAAGGCCAGCATCTTTCTCACCAGGTGCAAAGCAGGCCAGTATCATGCCCACCAGCCCATGTTTATTACTAGGTAATTTTACGAATCACCTTCACAACTTCTGGAGAAAAGGCAGAACCAGCTGTTGTTAAACTGTGGTAAGAGAAAAGAAGTGCTAAGCCTGTTTGTCACATTTATTATAAAACTGGGTTAAGGATTTTAATAGCAATCAAACATATGAAGTGAGATCTAGAGAGAGCTTAGCATTTAAACCTTAAATGTTGTTACACTAATACAGCCTATTTTTAATTAATACTGTTACTTAGGATAAAACATAATGGATTTTATCATGGCAATTTCATGTGTATATCTTCCTTTACTTTGCTCATTTTTGCCTTATACTTCATTTCTAATCTCCCTCTTAGGCTGTTCCTATTCCTTATTTCTTCTTTCATGTCATATATGCTGCACATATATATGCATACATATAACATATGTGAACAAGTATGTTAAATTACATATGTATTTGTTTTCCTTATGAAAAATTATTCCTTCTCCCATTATTCTTTCAATATTACTTTTCTTGCCATAGTCAAAGATTGCAGCTATTTATTTATTTATTTTGCAAGAGATTATGGTGGTAGAGCTACACATACACGCACACACACACACACACACACACACACACACACACACACACACACACACATGCTTATTTAATTAGTTTTTGAGAAGTTTGTACAACATGCTTTGATCATAATTATGCCTCTTCACTCCTCCCAGATGCAATCCCTTCTCTAACCACCAAACTCTATGCCCACTCTTTGTATAAGCCATAAATTCCAATTTGTGTTGTTCGTATAGTCTTGGAATATTTTTAAATATGTGTACACACTCTATTTTAGGAAGCTTCTATAGGAGAAGATAGGACTCCATATAACTTTTTCAAAGGGTCTTTAGTGTTATTTTCTCCTCCTCATAGTTGCTGAGCCTTTCCCTCTTGTCCTCCATTGTAATTTAACCCTTGTATTAATACTCTTTAAGCCTCAATTAAATTAAATTAAATTTTATTTTAAAGACAAGCTCTCACTATGTAAGCGCAGGCTGGCTTAAAGTTTTCTTTGTGTGCCAAGCTGACTTTAGCTCACAGAGATCCACCTGCCTGTAGCTTCCGGAGTCCTGAGATTTAAGGCATTTCTCACCTTGCTCCACCCACCATCTTTGCCAGTTCCCATGAGTAATAAACTGTAAATCACTCTTAAACTCCAAGTTTCAGCCTCAAGATCTTAAGTATAGCAGTTACATAACAGTGATTAGTCATGATGAAAAACTAAAAGAGTTAAAATGAAAACAATGTTTAATTCTTCTCATTAACTCATGGGTCTGAACATTATTTTATGTTTTTTTTTATTAGATATTTTCTCTCTCCTTCCTTCCTTCCTTCCTTCCTTCCTTCCTTCCTTCCTTCCTTCCTTCCTTTCTTTCTTTCTTTCTTTCTTTCTTTTCCTTCCTTCCCTTCCTTCCTTCCTTCCTTCCTTCCTTCCTTCCTTCCTTCCTTCCTTCCTTCCTTCCTTCTTTCCTTCATTTCTTCCGCTTTCCGGGCTCCCACCCCTTCCTGAAGCCTCTATGACACACACACCTACTCCCCTGCTTCTATGACAGTGTTCCTCCACCCACCCACCCACCCACCCACTCCCACATCCCTGTCCTGGTCTTCCCCTACATTGGGGCATACACTGGGGCACTGAACCTTCTCAGGACCAAGGGCCTCTCCTTCTATTGATTCCCAACAAGGCCATCCTCTGCTACATATGCGGCTGGATCCATGGGTCAATCCATATATAGTCTCTGGATGGTGGTTTAGTCCCTAAGAGCTCTGGAGGAGGGGGGCTCTGGTTGGTTGATATTGTTGTACTTCTTATGGATTGCAAACCCCTTCAGCTCCCTACAGTCCTTTCTCTAACTCCTCCATTGGGGACCCAGTGCTCAGTCCAATGGTTGGCTGGGAGCATCTGACTTTGTATTTGTCAGGCTCTAGCAGAGCCTCTCAGGAGACAGCTATATCAGGTTCCTGTCAGCAAGGTCTTGTTGGCATCCACAATAGTGTCTGGGTTTGGTGATTGTATATGGGATGGATCCCCAGGTGGGGCAGTCTATGGATCCACACTTTGTCTTTGTATTTGCTTCCTTGAGTATTTTGTTCTCCCTTCTAAGAAGAACTGAAGGACCCACACTTTGGTCCTTCTTCTTGGGCTTCATGTGGTCTGAGAATTTTATCTTGGGTATTCTGAGCTTTTGGGCTAATATCAGTGAGTGCATACTATGTATGGTCTTTTGTTATTGGGTTACCTCGCTCGGGATGATATTTTCAAGTTCCATCCATTTGCCTAAGAATTTCACAGTTCAGAAAGTAATTGTTTTTAATAGCTGTACCACATTTTCTGTATTCATTCCTATGTTGAGAGATATCTGGGTTCTTTCCAGCTTCTGGCTATTATAAATAAGGCTACTTTGAACATAGTGGAGCATATATCCTTGTTATATGTTGGAACATCTTTTGGGTATATGCCCAGGGGTGGTATAGCTGGATCCTCAGGTAATACTATGTCCAATTTTCTGAGAACTACTGGACTGATTTCCAGAGTGGCTATACCAGTGTGCAATCCCACCAACAATAGAGGAGTGTTCCTCTTTCTCTACATCCTCACCAGCATCTGCTGTCACATGAGTTTTTGATCCTAGTTTTTGATTCTTACTGGTGTGAGGTTGTTTTGATTTGCGTTTCCCTGATGACCAAGGATGTTGAACATTTCTTTAGGTGCTTCTCAGACATTCAATATTCCTCAGTTGATAATTCTTTGTTTAGCTCTCTACCTTATTTTTATAAAAGGAATTTGGAAGAAACTTAAGGGTTTGGCTATTTCAATATTACTCATAAACTCTTCCAAAATACATACATTTTAGTTAGAGTTTTAGTGCTGTGAAGCAACATCATGACCTGGCAACTCTTATAAAGGAAAACATTTAGTTGAGGCTGGCTCACAGTTTTGGAGGTTTAGTCCATTATAATCATGGTAGGAAGCATGGCAGCATGCAGGCAGACACAATACTGGAGATGAGGTGGGAGTTCTACATCTAGATCTGCAGGCAGAAGTGTCTGTGTGCCACAGTAGGCCTAGCATGAGTATATGAGATCTCAAAGCCAGCCTCCACAGTGATACAGTTTCTCCAACAAGGCCATACCTACTCCAACAAGGCAACTGTTTCTAATATTACCACTTCTTATCGGTGAAGCATTCAAATACACGAGTCCACATTTCTATTCAAACCACCACAACATACTTTTGCTTAGAACATAGGCAGTTTTTCAGATAGATAATTCTGGTGAAAATATTAAATGCTGGTATTTTGTAAAATTGATATAATTTTAACATAGAGTTTACTTTAAATGTATGAGACATGTTTCAATATATTTATATACACACACCCATATATTTTACTTAAAGTTTGGTTTAAGAAACTTGTCATCTTGGGTACCATAAACCTAAGTCAACCAAGATAAATCTTAAACATGCAAGTGGTAAACAATATTTTAATTAATCTTATCACCAGTGACTAAATATGTATGTTTTATTCTTCTGTTTAGTGCAAGTAGAAAATAAAACAAATACATTGATTTTTGTTTTGTTTTGTTTTGTTTTGTTTTTCGAGACAGGGTTTCTCTGTATAGCCCTGGCTGTCCTAGAACTCACTCTGTAGACCAGGCTGGCCTCAAACTCAGAAATCTGCCTGCCTCTGTCTCCCAAGTGCCAGCTTGATTCAATTAAATTACTATAAGAATGAAATTTTTAGAATTTTTTCACACCAATAGAATGAAGGAACTAATAGAGCTGAGAAATAAGACATGATCTATATAAACACGAATATAGACAAGTTTTTAAGTATGAAGCTAAAACTGAAGTATGCTTTTATTTCATAGTAGGTCAGCAGAAAGTATCTATGTGATTAATTTTGCTTATTTTTATACAGGTTGTATGTAAACTATAAGAAATGTATATTTATTTATAATTTAATCTTCAGAAATTATTTTGAGTTATCATCTTTGCTTTTTTTTTTTTTTTTTGGTTTTTCGAGACAGGGTTTCTCTGTATAGCCCTGGCTATCCTGGAACTCACTCTGTAGACCAGGCTGGCCTGGAACTCAGAAATCCACCAGCCTCTGCCTCCCGAGTGCTGGGATTAAAGGCATGCGCCACATATCAAGTATAATTGTCTGCAGAATATTGGGGAGTTATAGGACCCTTATGGTATGTTCATCACTGTTCATCACTGATGCTTCCTGTGCTTCACTATACCTGGTCATGTGACTTAGGATTTCATTATAAACACAGAAATGATGTACTTGACCAAATTATCTCACTAAATTCTCAAAATTTAGACAAAAGGTCCAAATGAGTTTAATTTATTTTTATCTGTTTGTTTCAGCTTGCTTCACATCAAGGAATAAAAATCAAGTCTCGGGGAATTGTCACCTGATTAATTTGGTCCACAGACCAACAACACACACCTAAATTAAATCTCTCTTGGTGTGGTGCTGCATATGCCAGTACTGGGGAGGATGAGGCAGGCCTCAATTAAAGGCCTGTCCAGGCTACAAATGGAGGCTGTCTCAAAAACACAGGAACTGGGGATGCTCTTCAATGTCTTGCTATTGAAATCATGTCTACAAAGAAGTAGCTCAAATGCTGCCATCTCCCAAGAGTATTTTCTGATGTGCACATCTGGAGATTATAATCTTAAAACTCAGTCTATAGAGCTCTCGTATCACTTAAATGTTTCTTTGTTGTTGAGCACTAGGTGACTGCAGGAAGCCATAGAAGTGGGACGAATCTACTTATTTAAAGTGGGAGAGAAATTTTCTACTTCTATGGAATAGTCATAAGACTCCTGCAAGATTCTTAAGTGTTCCTAAAGAATGTTTTAGAGAGGATCCACTGGTAATGTTCACTGTAATAAGGGAGTGACATTCAGAATTAGGAGCCTCTTGGATGAAGACATTTCTACAAGGCCTAAGCTCAGATGGAGTAGCCCCTAGCAATGTGATCTATTTCCTCCTAGGAGACAGATTTTCAATAATGGAACATGATGCAGAAATAAAAAAGAAGCTCCCTAGTTCTATGAGATTATAAGACAGTATTTTAAGAGTACAATGTGGGTATTTGGGCCATAAAACTTTAATGTGCATAAAAATCACCTGTACTTCTTATGAAAACTCCAGCTTTCTGGGATTCAACAAAAGGGAATTTAAAAGACTAATAGTTAGAAAAATATCCAGGAAGCTATTGTTTAATACATATATTATGAGATAAAGAAGTTGATGATTTATAAATTAGATTTTTGACCCCAATTGGGGATCAGAACAGTAACAATAGAAGGAAACGTTGACTACCTATTTCCCATTTACCTAATACTGTACAAGCATACATTCATTATCTGCTTCCTCCAATACCCTAATATGAGTTATTGGTATCATTTTCCTAGAAATCCTAATGTGGAGAGATTAAGCATTACAATGTTTGTGTAGGGCACAATTAGGGTTTGAACCAAGATGATCTGACTGCAGAATTATCTGAATATCCTGGAGAAAACCAAGATATTAAAAGCTGTAGCTTTTGTCTTTTCCTCTTGTCTTCCTCTTTTCAAAAGTTTCAACTGATTGGGACCAGTGCCACATTTAACAAGATTGCCTGATTAAATTTACTCCAGTAAAAAATTTCATTCCTAAGTAGAGAAAGACCAGCTGGAACATAATCAGCCATCATAGTGGGATGCCCTAGATATGAAGATGCCCATCCTACCAAGAATAATACATATGCACATAGCAGTAATTCCAAAATAAATATAGAAAACTTCCACAGCATGTGTTATTATAACCATTTAAGCAAAAACATAAGAACTTTAAAGTGGGACATTATCATTGCCTTGAACACTTTTTTTTTCCCACTCTGTCTCAAAATTGACATCTCAAAATAAATTTATGATCTTGAAGCCTAAGCACTAATTGCCTAAAGGAGTGGTCTGTAATAAAACATAATCATTGTCAGATTTAGCTTTCTTCTTTTCAACTATCTTTTGACCCACACTGCTGTATTGTTTCACATGGATAAGACACCTCCATTTCCTATAACACTTGAAACAATGGTAACTTACCCTTGAAAATAAGGAATGACAAAACATAGGCTATGGGTTATATTCAATGTTCTGTGAACCTACTATATATACTAAGTGTGTGTATATGGAGGCACTGGCTGAACAAGGTAATAACCAAACTGTTGACATGACTCAGTCGGAAGAGTCCTGGTCAAGCCTACACCATATCAACCAGGCATGGTGGCTATTACACCGCAAGTCCCTAAAAAAGACAGAAGGTCATTCAAGATCATTTTGGCCCAGCAAACTGAAGGACAGCTTGAGTTAGAGTTCCAAGGGACAGATAGTAATAGATATTTTCCTCATAAAACTTCAAATAAAATAAAGGAATTGTATTTGTTGGCTTAGAAGTTGTTGATATCTATCATTAGTTACAGTTTCTTTCTTCCCTTTCCCTTACACACATAGTAGGTAGCCATTGTGATTGGGTTTGTTCTTAAAGATGATGGCTGAGAAAAACATGGTGGCAGGATGCTTTTACTTTCAACTGAAGAGCCTTGATTTGATTTCTTATACACAGTCTCCTTTTACAGAGTAACATTTTCCTTCTACTAGAGAAGTTACGTAGAGAAACTTAATTTTAATTTCAGGCTAAATGACCAATGATGGTTTGTCAAATTATTAGTTTCCCCATACTATTGGAGATGATTTTTTGGTTAAACACTAATCAGAATCACCTACATCCCAGCAAGTGGAACACTTCTTGGCCATTAATTTGCTTTGTCTTCTTATCTGTATACTCTTTGTGGTGTGTACCCTCTTGTAGCTTTAAGTAGCTGACTAACTCCAAATGAGAGAGAAACAAAGATCCTATGTATGTTCTGTTAATACTATTATTGTAAAACAATATCTACTCTAAGCTTAGTCCAATACAAAATCCTCTTCTAACTGACCTCAGGGGGCCTTCATATGAAACTTTAAATTCCTTGGCCTCTAATAAAACAACAACAAAAAACAAACCCAGAAACAAACCAACTGCAATGAAAACCATCTATCAGGCCAACAAATGTCTGTGTGCACGGCTGACCATTCAAGCGTGGTCCCTGGAACCCATGTGAAAGAGCTGGCTGTTGTGACAAGCACCTGTAATCTCGGCGCTCCTGTATTATAATGGGAGGCAGAGACTGGAGAATCCTGAGGAAACTGGCAAGCTTGTAGCCTCCGAAATGTAGAGTGGTAGAGACAAGAACAGTTCTGCACTCAGGAGATATAGGCCAATGGATCTCTGAGATTGAGGGCAACCTGGTCTACAGTGAGAGTTCCAGGACATCCAAGGCTACACAGAGAAACCTTGTCTGGAAAAACCAAAAAGAAAGAAAGGGAGAAAGGAAGGGAGGAAGGAAGGAAGGAAGGAAGGAAGGAAGGAAGGAAGGAAGGAAGGAAGGAAGGAGGAAAGAAGGAAGGAAGGAAAGAAAGAAGGAAGCTCTTTATTCTTAACCTTACACCCCTTCCTTCCACCTTCTTTTCTTTTCCTCCATCCTTACCTCCCTCCCTCTATTGTTTATTTCAAAAATCTATCAAAAAATGTTTTTGTTTAATGCTTGCTTAACAAACAACATTAATCCTCATGATTCAGTTTGTACAACTGATGTTATTTTTTATTCCATATTTTTTCTTTTATTGGATATTTTCTTTATTTACATTTCAAATGTTATCCCCTTTCTCAGTTTCCCCATTGATGCATGACATCCCATTGAGGCCATCCTCTGCTACATATTTGGCTAGAGTCATGGATAACTCCATGTGTACTCTTTGCTTGTTAGTTTAGTCCTTGGGTGCTCTGCGGGAGCACATGATTTATACACTGAATTAATCACTTGGAACTTCACAAAGGATATCTACTGTAGATATTAAATGGAACAGTGCTCACACCATGCTACCTTACGTCTGTGTTCTCCAACACACTTCTAGCATACCTTTCACCATCTCAGAGACTGCAGTCTCTTTTGATATCTTGAGTTGTTCCTTCATTCTCATGCCTTACTATATTCTTTTACCAATTGCACTTGGCTTTTTCTGCAAATGCATTAGATTCTGAGAGCTTCTCATGAACACAAAAACTGGTCCACTTTAGTCCTGAATCTCACTTGAAATAGGACAATAGCTTCTTAATGGTCCTTGATATTTTTGCCTTTCTTCCTCCACAATTGTGCCCGTTAATCCCCCTCCCTCTTTGTATACAGATTCTATAAAGTCCAGGTTAAATCTGAACTCATGATCTTCTTATTTCAGCCCGTTGAATGCTAGTGTGACACATATGTACTACCATGCCTCATGATCATTTTGCAAAACTCATAACTTCTATTCCCTAAACCACCCAATGGTTTATATTTCACCAAGCATGATGAATGAAAAACATCACAGGGCAATACAAAATCTGAAGAACTGTATGATGTCATAAGTGGAAACACCTATATCAACATGTTTCTTAAAAATGTACCTGATAAGCCGAGCCATGGTGGTGCACACCTTTAATCCCAGCACTCGGGAGGCAGAGGCAAGCGGATTTCTGAGTTTGAGGCCAGCCCGGTCTACAGAGTGAGTTCTAGGACAGCCAGGGCGATACAGAGAAACCCTGTCTCGGAAAAAAAAAAATGTTCCTGATAATCTCATAATTTCAAACAAAAAACTTTTGTGTAACACCTTTTTTTTTTTTTTAATTAGGATCCAAGTGTACACCAACTCATTTCTCCTATTTAGGCTTTTGTGCAAGGTGTGGATGATCCTTCCAAAAAATCTAGTGTGGTTGTTGGAAGTCTCTAGTTGCCTACTGGTTATTCAATGGATGACTCAATTCTTCTTGTGGGTATCTCTGTAGGTCCACTTACAATGTGGCAGATGGTATCTGTCATAAAGGGTCTGAAAAAAGGTAAGAGGAGGTAAACAAAGGAAACTTGTTTTGTTTTACAAACTAATTTGAAAAGTGACTTTCACTTGGAGCAATTCCCTGAATACAGAGCATCAACAATACTCAAGAGTTTGTGTTCAATTAAAACATTAAGACCAGGAGATGGGCAACATCAAGAGCCATGATAAAAGTACTCATCACAAAATCCCTCCCTCTCCCATTACATATCTGACTTTATCCCTTGTCATTTATCACTTGATCACTGGGTTTCCATTACACTAGCTTCTTTGTTTTTCCACGTATGAGTCATGGTTTGCCTTGGCACTAGGGCTAAACCTGTGTAATTACTTGAAAGTCACAGCCAAATGCTCACAAATTATCTGAAGTGAGTAGATGGTTGTGGCTTCATGGGAGCTTCACAGCACTTCATTGACCTGAAGTCAGTAATGTGTGTGAAACTGGGTTTCTTAGAGTCACTTATTTAATCACATTATTATGAATCTTTTCCACTGTGAACAAGGGCAAAGACTTGAGGAGTCATGGGGAGTACTCTCTTTGAGGTATAGAATGCATTGGTCAAGTTTTAATTGTATTAACAGGTGGGCAGTTATTCCAGTTGTCCAAGGAGTTGTTCATTGCTTAAGGTAAAATAAGACTGGTGACTGCAGTCCTAGATTGATTAAAGAAGAAATAATGCATAAACATTAAATGGTAAATTCAGATAGAATGTATAAAATACATAGTTAAACATTTTTTTAAAGGAGGAAAACAGAGTGACTGCACAAGTTACCCAACTGAAACTGCAGAAATTTGGAGCAAGGACTGCAAACACCTAGGAGATACTTTACAAATGGCTGTTATGTAGTAATGCATGGTTGTAATCTCTATATTTGGGATGAGACTTAGGACTTCAACACTATTCACAGCTATACAGTAACTGGAAGTTAGCTTAAGGAACATGAGATTATGTCTGAGAAAACAAAGTAAATAAAGAAACAAATACACAGATACTTTACAAATGATGTTTCCAAGTTAGTTTGAAAGGTTGCAGATGAAATACACCATTATTGCAGAAGCAAAAACCAAAGATATGGCTCTAAATGGTCACATGAAAGCAGTGAACAATAGTTTATTTTGATAGAATATCAATAGAAGTTGAGGTCTAAAGGAGAAAAATGTTGTCAGAATTCTATTTTGATAAGGTATTTGTTCTCTCTGCTGTTTCATTAGCAAGCCCTTTTAAAGGTTGCTTATGTTAGCACACACTCCTTTGAACAAAGATCAGGCATTATGGGTTCCAGAGAACTTCATAGATGCTTCATAAATATTAAATAATCAATTTCAACTCAGCAAACAATGACAGGATCTTCAACCAAAGTCTTACACTTTCCCGATCATGACATTATACACAGATAGATGCATTCAAAAAAATTGATTTAGTAGTATGTTTATTTAAAGTACTTTTAAAAATTAATTTACAATCTCTCGTAAAATAGGCATAGCTCATATTATAGGTAATCACATTTTCTGATGAAATATCAACATAATTTTTGAGTACTTTAATTAAGAACATAAGTATCAAATGTTAAGGATGAATATTTAAAAAGAAGCAATTTTATCCCATTTTAAAGGTCCAGACCTTTAAATTTTTTTTATTAAAAATGTTACTCTAAGTTGGATTATTGAGGCAAACAGTCCCAATTGCTATGTATTACACAAATAGCAAGGATTTTAATATATTAATAGGTAGAGGTCATGGTTTTATTTAATATATCTAATGCTAGCTAATCATATTGTGCGTTCTTTTTATTCAACATTGTTTACCTGACATTTAAAAATTAAATGGAAAGGAATGTATTTAAATGTGTACTACACATTTGAAATTGATAGTTTATATTCGGTATAAAAGGGATAAAATTTATAGTCCTGGGTGACAATTTTATATAACAAGGCATGAGAATGTAAAATTCCATTCAAATTCCTTTCTTATCACTATTCATGGAAACAGCATTTCTCAGCTGGGAAAGCTAACAGTGATATTACATGGTGACATTATTTCAGAAGAGTTGTCTACGAAGCAGAATATCTAATTTTTTCACACATGAGTAAGGATTGTGTAGAAATTAGCATTTAATTTGCATTCTCTATATAGAATTCTGAAGGGCAAGGTTAAGTAATTTTGAATTGTGATAATCTAAAATTAATTTTGAAATAAGAATTTAGTATTTATACATCTCTTTTGGTCCAAATCGTTCTAAATAGCATTACCAAAAGAATAGTATATCTTGATACACTAAAGACACAAACACTATTATTGCTGCTTTAGGAGGAAGGAAACTGGAGCATGGAATTGCATAAATGATTTTTCTAAGGCAATCCAAATAAAGAATAAGCACATCACACACCCTCAGTTTCAGTATTCCTGTTTAGTGTTTGATGTTTTCCTTTTGAATATTAAAATGAGTAGAACACCGGATCACCTCTCACATAAGGGAAGACGCTGGTACCTGCTGCTTTGTAACCTTACAGAGTCGTAGTGCCCTTTAAGTCACTGTCTCAGTGCATCAGGGAATGGAGATCTAGAAGGTCTAGGATCAGTCCGAGGGCATGGGGTTTGTGAACTATAAAGACAAGAAACTGCTCCAAGTGTCTGTTTTTCCATATACACTGCTATGTCTACTGAGGTTTTTATTTTTATTTTTTAAGAAATTATATCAGATTTCCAGATCCATTGCTCCTTTATGCAGTTAAATAAAATAGCACAAAGTGTCTTGTTGCAAGAGACTTGTTTAATGTGTTTTAAATATAATCCATCCTAGAATTGTTTTTCACATTCACCTTTTACACTTGAATAATAAGATTCTAAAAACCTTCTTAGCTCAGGATACTAGAAAGTCTTCCTCCTTTCTCTTTACCTCTGATTCTCTACCTTATTTGAGTTATTTCTTATTTAATAGCAAGGTTAAATTTGATTTAATTCCTAAAACGTCACCATAATCAGGACCAACAAAGGCAACAAAGTTTTGTTTTTTTTTTTTCCCTGTAAGTATCAGATAGTTCATAGTGTTGAAACTATTCACTTCTGGTGTGATTTTTGGTTTATGTTTATAGTATCAAAGCAGCTGTAGCAATTGCATACAAAAACATGGAAATAGCTATAAACACCTTTATAAAAAACAGAGAATAATACTCCTTTATAAAAACAGAGAGTAAAGTCCATGGGGCCCCTGACCTTGACCTAAACTACAATGATGGTAGAATGATTAGTGTCGTGATGTGTAAAATTAGTAAAAGCAGGTTGGAGAGGAAAGGGTTTCTTCTGCTTCCACTTTCACATTTCTGTTCATCACTAAAGGAAGTCAGGACAGAGATTTAAGCAGTACAGGAACCCGGAGACAGGCGCTGATGCGGAGGCCTCGAAGGGTGCTGCTTTGTGGCTTGCTTCACATGGCTTGCTCAGCCTGCTTTCTTCTAGAACTTGGGATCTTCAGCTTAGGGATGGCAGTATCCACTGTGGCCTGGGCCTTCACCCACCGATCACTAATTGAAAACATGTCTTTTTTCTTTTCTTTTCTTTTTTTTTTGGTTTTTTGAGACAGGGTTTCTCTGTGTAGCCCTGGCTGTCCTGGAACTCACTCTGTAGACCAGGCTGGCCTCGAACTCAGAAATCCGCCTGCCTCTGCCTCCCGAGTGCTGGGATTAAAGGTGTGTGCCACCACACCTGGCTGAAAACATGTCTTACAGCTGAATCTTATGGAGGCTTCTTCCTTTCTGATGACTCTAGCTAATGTCAAATGGACACACAAAACCAGCCGGTATAAAGTGCTTAACCCTTTCCCTTGAAATTCCAAATACATGTAGAGTCACCAGGCTGTGGAAATCAGGAGAAAAACCTAGATAAGAGGATTCTCTACATCCATGGAAGGTGGGCAGCAACACCAGTGGAAGTCAGATCACTGCAGAAGGCTGAGCTTGAAGCTCTATAGAAGAGGCCCAGCACATGCTGCAGTCTACAAAACTTTGGAGAGACTCAGAACGTATCGGCACCAGTTAAAAAGAGAAGTGAAGATGAAAGCTATTCAAGGGCAAGGGGGATAGTCACTTAAAGCACACATATAAAAGGCACCATCATTCTTTCTAGATCTGTACTTCCTCGGAACTATCAACATCTTAACAGCCTCTCCATAAGCAGCACAACCTTGTAACTACATCTGAATAAATGGCAGGAAAAGCCATGAAAAAAAAAAAGACTTCAGTATCTTCACTCATCCTATGCCCACACAAGTGACCCTGATTAGACCCAGTGGGTTAAAAGGCACTCACAACCCCTTGCCTAGCAGTCAGTGTTAAAGGGACACCTATGTCTGTTTCTCAAAGGCTTAGGGAACATCATGGGAGAGGGATGATAGGAAGGCATCAGACAGTTCTATGGGCATGACAGATCCATGACGCCCATGAACTCAGAGCAGCTGCTCTTGCTTCTATAGGGCCTCTATGAGGCAGGACCAATAAACATTCAGTTATGGACTGGAGTAGACACTCAGGACACTTGGGAAATCATGGTAATCTTGGGCTGCTGGAGGAGAGGAAGCTACTGTTTTCATCTTATGTCCACACAAGTGGCCCTGGTTAAAGCCAGTGGGTGAAAAGGCCACAAGTTAGATGGGGCCTCGGTAGAAGGACAAAGCCTCATATATGCCAGGCTGACCTTTACTCACAGGTGTTTGTTTGTTTGTTTGTTTGTGGTTTTTTGTTTGTTTGTTTAAGAGACTCTCTTACACTAACAAATGGGAAGGTTGATAGGCACTAAAGATAGAATCCAGAGAGCAAACAATTGAAGAAGGTTCAAAAAAGGCAGGGAGAAAGTAACTTAATACTAGGTAGCTGCTACCTCATAAGTCAAAGGGTTACAGAACCCTGAGTTATTTTTATAATTAATTATTTGGTAATTTTTGTATATGAATATAGTATATTCTCGTCACATTCATGCCTCTCTGCTCTCTTAACCTCTTCCCTTCCTTGAGTCACCATCTTGGGGGACCCTCAGTTTGGGTTTTGGTCAACTGAGTTGTTTTCCTAGTCTTAATTCGAATTCGTTCAAGCATTTTCAGCCAGCTAGTCAGTCTGGGGCTGGATGCCTCCTCTCAGTGTCTGGAGACGAGTAGTGATTGACAAATGAGTTCTATCCACCATGGTGAGGCTATAATCCTTAGTGAGGTAATCCAATCACAAAAGAAGTCATTGGATATGCGCTCACTGATAAATGGATAAATGCGCTCACAGAAACTTAGAATACCCAAGATACAATTTGCAAAACACAAGAAAATCAAGAAGGAAGACCAGCGCGTGGATAATTCATTCCTCCTTTGAATAGGAAACAAAATACCCATGAAAGGAGTTACAGAGACAAAGTTTAGAGCTAAGATGAAAGGATGGACCATACAGAGACTACCCCAAAGGGGGGGGGGATCCATCCTATAATTAGTCACCAAACTCAGACACTATTGCATAGGACAGCAAGTGTTTACTGAAGGGACCCTGATATAGCTGTCTCGTACAGAAGTGGATGCTCACAATCATCTATATGATGGAACACAGGGCCCACAATGGAGAAGCTAGAGATAGAACCCCAGGAGCTGAAGGGGTCTGCAACCCTAGAAGAGGAACAACAATATGAACTAACCAGAACCCCCAAAACTCGTGTCTCTAGCTCCATATGTAGCAGAAGATGGCCTAGTCGGCCATCATTGGGAGGAGAGGCCCCTTGGTATTGCAATCTTTATATACCCCAATACAGGGGAACACCAGGGCCAAGAAGTGGGGGTGGGTGGGCAGGGAACTGGGCGGGGAGAGGGGGGAGGGAACTTTCAGGATAACATTTGAAATGTAAATTAAGAAAATATCTGATAATAATAATAAAAAAAATAATGAAAGTCATTTCAAGCTTATGTTTAAGGCACCTATAAAAATCACTTCTGAAGTGACCCCACTAGTCAGGAAAGCCACAAGACCAACCCAGATTCAAAACTGTCAAACATCACTAAACTATATACCCCTGTTCTTGGAACAAGCTATAAAGAAATATACACAAAGAATGAGAGAAAGTGACTATAGTCTACTGTTTATCTACACCCAAATTATATCACAAGAAGAGTGTTTGATTAAAAAGAAAAGGCTTGATTAATTTGTAAACCATGGAAATAGAGTCATGATAGATACTTGTTTTGAACATTTGCACTGATATGGTGTGCAATGACATTACATTTCTAATTTCAGGACCCTATAAGCCAAATGAAATTTATGAAGAAGACTTTAAAGAGTTTAAAGAGTTGAATTATACCCAACATAAGGAGGAAGTCTTTAAAATAATTTGTGAGATTTCCAGTTCTAGGAGGCATTAGGTACATGTTGGAGCACATTTGCTGTGGGTATTTTGAAGGGATATAAATATGGAAGGAGTTTAGGCTGTAGGGGTTGTATTATGCCTCCCAATCTGGAATCTCCATGTGTCTTTACAATTGTTGGAGAGTGTAAGCCAGGGGCAAGGATCCAGTACCATGTTTGGGATGGCCTGGGAGTAAATGACTCACCTCAACTGTTAGCTTATAATGAGAACAGAATAAACGTCAGGAAGCTCAGAAGCTCAGAGGGAGGTGAGACACCAGGAAAGGAACAAGAGGCAGAGGCTAACAAAGGAACACCAGAGCAAGGGAGAGAAACCAGGCATCACTGATTTAGCATGGACCCCCATCACCATTTCCCTCTGCATGGAAAATGTTCAACATTAGGCAAACCCATTTTACCTCTCTTTTCTCTGATTCATAAATCTTTTTCACCTGAAATTCCTATTTGTGAAGTTATTACTTGGCCAGAGTTATTCAGGCTCAATCACTCCCTCCCCTCTGAGTTTTCCATCTATAATAGCATCCTAACTAGTATATCTTTCCTGAGAGGATAAATTACTACAGCTGCGGGTTTAAAATCTACGGTTACTTCCAGCCCTCCTGCATTTTTAACTGACTGTATATTCAGGCACTTCAGAGAGAAATATGACTAAGCAACCAGGCGAATGCTGCATTACCTAATCCAACTACACATTAGCGGCAGGATAAAGACAGAATCTCGGCCCAATAGCCAAGGTAGATCATTCTCAGGGGACTCTTTGTGCTCCCCCCTCTCTATTTAGCTTTTACCTGGGGCTAACTCAAGTCTGATAATGATAAAAGTTCCTGATAAAGAGACATCTCCATTTCTATGAATATTTCCCAGCTGGCAGAAAAACAAGAACTTTGTATGCTAAGTTTAGTAGACAGGCGTCTACAAGGAGAATAAAAATCACGACTGACAACTAAAGATTAATTTTTATGAAGGCACTTTCAAATGCAGTCAAACAGACCACAGGCAATCCGGTTCAACAAAAGACTTAAGTACAAACAGAACTTAGGATCAAATAGGTCCTCAGTAGTATTTTTTACTCGGGCACTTGGGACTCAGCATGAGTTTGTCCCGTTCTAGCCGTCACTACGTCCACCCACATGAGCCCTTGGGCCTGGCCACTGAGCCAACATGTAGGAGGTTGAACAGTGGCTCCAGCATGCACTGTGGGTCTCCTATGACTGAATGGAGGCAGATGAACTGAGAAAAGTACTGTTGCCCTTCCAGGTAAAGAATAGTCCCAGAAGCCAGGCGTGGTGGCGCACGCCTCTAATCCCAGCACTCGGGAGGCAGAGGCAGGCGGATTTCTGAGTTCTGAGCCTGGTCTACAAAGTGAGTTCCAGGACAGCCAGGACTAAGCAGAGAAACCCTGTCTCGAAAAACAAAAACAAACAAACAAACAAACAAACAAAAAACCCAAAAAACAAGAATAGTCCCAGGAGCATTTCAAGGGATGGCCTTGATCCAGAGAAACTACAGCCTGTTCCTCACAGTCCCAAATGCTCCCAGCAGGAAGCACTCCAAATTCAGAGAGTGGCACCATTTTCTGGTGGTCAACACGAAGGGCGATGGTATTAGCAGTGGCGTGGTCCTCTCAGATTCCAGTGGCCTCCACCGCTACATCTGGCTGGTGTATGAGCAGGACAAGCCACTGAACTGTGGTGAACCCATCCTCAACAACAGGTCAGGAGATCACTGTGGCAAGTTCAAGGTGACAGCCTTCTGCCAGAAGTATCACCTAGGAGCCCCGGTGTCAGGCACGTGTTAGCACACACCATGGGATGAGTTGTCCAAACTGTAGGAGCAGTTGTCTGGGAAGTAGGGGTGCTGCAGAGGCCAGCAGTCCTGGGGATCCCCCACAGTATTATCAAATTGTTCAAAGCATGCCGTTTCTTTTCTTCCTATCTATTGCCTGAGAGGGAGTCTTGAGCTGTGCTAGGACAGAAGTTTAGGGTATCTTCTTGCTGCCCACCCTTATGATTCTAGCTTGTCACATGCCAGTTTGTGTTTGATTGAATTTAGGCTCTATCTTGTGAAGTGCCTGGTATTCTCATGGAGTCATTATATTGTTGATTTAAGAGGAACATCTTTGAAAACGAAGTCATTTCCCAGAACCAAGTCTGTAAGAGAGAGAGCCAGAGATAGCATTATCTATAAGTTGTTTAACAAGGAGATTTGGTCCAGAACCAGGTACAGTGGCATCATTTGAGGTGTGACTTTAGTGTCCCGTCCCACAATGTCCCAACTGAGACAACTCAAGACTCCCAGCTCAGGTGAGATCTAACAGTCCAGCTCAGTTAGGTGGCTGCACAGGTGATAATGTCCTGTACCTATAAAGAATAGGGCTACTGTGCGAATCTGTAGCCATGGAGAAAGACCCTGCTAAGCCCATTGCTTCTCAGTGAGCAAAAGTAACTGGAGTTGCTCTGTGTGTTAATTTGTCAAATGAAAATAAAAGATGTTGGGTCAGTCGCCATTCCTCCCCACTTCTATATTTATTTCTTGTTACATATTGTATTCTTTGCTTCAGAGTTTAGGTTCTCTAAGTTCCACATGTCAATGGAACCTTGTGGCCTTTCAAGTTGGATGCCTGATTGACTTCATTTTGCAGTGTGTTCTCTTAGGTTCATACATGCCATAGAAAAGGTAGCATTTCTTTCTTTCTTCCTCAAGAGTGAAGAGCATTCTACTACATGTACATACCACACTTTTTTTCTTTCATCTGTGTGCTTTTGTAGATTTCTTGTCTTGTCTAATGTGAATAGTGATGAGACAAACATTGGCTTGCGGTGTCTCCTAACACAGTGATTTCATGTTCTTTGTCTATATCTACTCAATAGCTCAATCAAATGGCAGTTATATGCATTTTTGAGGAAACCTCATACTGTTTTATGTTCTAAGCAATGCTATGCACCAACATTTATATCTGCTGTCTTTTGAGTGTACCTAGTGAGACACCTATAAGGCGTCTATGAGATACTAAGCCCCTTGTAGTTTTGCTTTGCATCTTCCTGATGATTATTGATGCTAAGCCTTTTTCAGATGCCTACTACCTACCCATTTGTATTTCTTTATTTCATACACCTGTTTAAGGTTATTGGCCTAATTTTAATTTGGGTTATTTATTTTGCCATTGAGTTCCTTGAAGTCTCAGTGTATTTCTGGATAATAACAGTTTATTGGTTGTATTAATAAATTATCTGCCGCAAAATTCCACTTATTAGTGTCATTCACTCTAATTTAATAAATTCTGTTGGTCTGCTTTGCTCTTGAGGTCACCATAATATAAGTGTGTCTCTTACAAATACATTGGAATGCAGTTTAAAAGACATAAAGTGAACCATTAAGTTCTCTCAGAAGTTATAGAATGTCATTTGTTAGAAAATCCACTCACATACATTATACTATAGCTATTTAGGGAATATAATAGTACGTTGAAAACCAGGGCATGTTATGTTGCTATGTGTTTATGATTCTAATAATTTTGACCTATAAAAGGAAGACTATGAAGATTAAGTATTTAGAGTTTAGGAATAAAATAAAATTGAAAAATATGACATCATGAGAGTTTAGTCATAGTCTAGTTTCCCCTCAGTGGCTTTTCCAGATGATTGTTATGTTATGAGCTCCCAAGGACAACAATGGAGTTATCATCACTTTTCATCCTTAAAAAGTGTGATAAATGATCAATGCCCATGCCTTTGATGGATGTAAAACTCCCTGGTGTGTGTGTGTGGTGGTGGTGTGGGGTGGTGTGGGGTGGAATTGCAATGCAAACTACACTTGAAACGGGAGCAGTAAACCTGTGACTATAAAGATGAGCTGACAGCACCTGAGGAGAAATGCGAACCTGAGACCTGGGGGAGCAGAGCCACACTGGGCTGGGATGGGCTAGGAAGCAGGCATAGGTGAGCACCGTGAGCACCTGAGCACCATGAGCACCTGAGCACCGTGAGCACCTGAGCACTGTGAGCACCTGAGCACCGTGAACACCTGAGTACCGTGAGCACCTGAGCACCGTGAACACCTGAGCACTGTGAACACCTGAGCACCGTGAGTACCTTAGCACCGTGAGGACCTGAGCACCCTGAACACCTGAGCACCGTGAGCACCTGAGCATCGTGAGCACCTGAGCACCGGCTGAGCACTCAGCTCTCTCAGCCCAGGAACTCTGTCTTCATTAGCCCTTGTCCCAGCTTGTCACTCTCCCCAGTTCTTTGAAACTATGTAGATTCTACAGGAATCTGATGATTATTTCTCTTTTATGGCTTTGAATCTTTAAATCATATCAGGTTGGTATTTGACAGAGTTGTTGACAGCCCAAATGGATTTTTTAATGTTGTAGCTTAGATAAATCTTTCTGTTGCTGTAGAGGAGCCAAAAATGTTTTTATGGCTAACTCCAACTTAAACAGCTAAAGCCTTTTTTTTCCTTCCTTCCTTCCTTCCCCCCTCCCTTTCTTTCTTTCTTTCTTTCTTTGTCTGTTTTTCTAAATATAAGTATTTAAATTTTTTATATGGATTGGTTCTTTTTCGGTAATTAAAACCAAACATTTTTACAAAATTGCCAACATGTTAATCAAAATAATGTAGGATTTTGTACATCAGGCATTTAACTATCTTTTAATTTTTCTGTGATGAAATCATGAAATAAAATTAAAATAGATTGAAATAGACCGCTTTCATTGCTTATGATCTGTGTAGAGCAAAAGTCTTGTATAAAGTTCAGAAAGAACCATATTAAATTTCAATATGGAATGCATATCCCACTTGTGGAATGCATATCTGAACATTGATATCATCACCACAACATGCAGAACTAGAAAATAAAAAACTTTTATGTTACCTTGGTTATGTATCCCTTGAAACATTTACCCAGAGCTAACTCAGATGAAGGATAACCTGTGATTTTATCTGGGGCCTATCATGTGCTCTTACATCGAAATTTTGGTAGATTTCTAGCAATCATTGCTAGAGAATCTTTAAGTTATCCATTAAATTAACTAACTAATTAGCTAACCAACCAAACAAACAACCAAATAGTCAGGAAATCAAAATTTAATTATTTATTTAGGTACAAAAAGCCAGGACTACAGTATGTTCTCAGACTCAGACTTTTTCAATAAAATCATCACAAGATGTTTGACATGGTCCTACCTCCTGCTCTTTTCTCTAAGCTCTGCATACATACTTCATTCACTTTTATTCTTCTTCTTCTAGTGGAATCGAGGATTTCTTTTTTGTTTTTCTCTTTATTAGATATTTTCTTCATTTACATTTCACATGTTATT